>JADGJH010000588.1:0-16460 GCA_027596945.1 Physocladia obscura
AACGGATAATCGCCAACCATGACTTGAGTTTCTTTTCCTGTCGATATTTGGCTGCAAACCACCCGCACTTAGCCCAGTCGACTCTCGCCACCTCCTATCGTCTTTTCCAACTGCAGCAACCGATGCCGACGACCCACTGATCCCTAACGCTGACGCAATTCCGGACAACGCGTTCGCAGCGGTCGAAATACTTGATTTAATACTATCGGTTTCGTTTTCATTGTTCGCTGATGACATTCTATTATTGTTTTTAAAGAATTCTGGATACTGGCTTGCGAAAGAAATGCCCGCGTCGAGAACAGAGTTCCCCAAAAACACCATTTGCACGATTAGCCATCTGAATATAAAGTTCGGGATCCGTTCGACGCGCAAGTCTATATTTTTGGTTTTATTGTTTGAAAAAACAGTGATCCAATTGTTTAACTAGTTTTGCACAATTCTTACCTAAATTTCCAGCGCGCAAAATTGCAGCCAGCAAAGTAGAAGCAATCAGAATATCGACGATAATGGGAATGAGCCTCATGAGTTTGTTGACCGTTCTCTTCAATAAATATTTTAAAGATTATTAAATTTTCTTTTTATCAAACATTTGTTATTAATGTCACTCCAATTGTTCAGGCCAAACGCAGCCATTAATGCCAAAATCAGCTTCTGGTTGGTAAGCGGGAACTGTATCTAAATCGTAAGGAAAAACTTACCGACGTTTGCAACAGGCGAGGTGATATTACGACGTTGGAAGTGGATGCCATTGTCAATGCAGCAAACAACACTCTCCTAGGTGAGTTCAAGAAAGAGTAAGTGAGCGAGATCGCTTCTTTTTATGTGTGTATGTGTCTGTTTCTGGTTGGCAGCACAACCTTCGGACCTGAAAAACTAACCGACAGGCGGCGGCGGCGTCGACGGCGCAATCCATCGAGCAGCCGGTCCAGACCTTCGCCGCGAATGCCGCCAACTAAACGGCTGTGAAACCGGCGCTGCAAAAATAACCCACGCGTATCGTCTCCCCTGTAAACGCATCATACACACTGTCGGACCGATTGGCGAGCAAACTGCACTCCTCACGAGCTGCTACTTAAACTCACTGCGTCTCGTTCGCGATAACTTGCTCCGCTCTGTCGCGTTCCCGTGCATCTCAACGGGTGTGTATGAATATCCAAACGAAAATGCTGCTAGAGTTGCTTTGGCGACTGTGCGCGAGTTTCTAGAGACTCAAGAAGGCGGGGATATTGATCGCGTTGTCTTTTGTATTTTTCTGGACGTTGATTGGGATATTTACAATCGCCTGAAAAACAAGTATTTTCCGGAAGAATCGCGAGCAGAGCCTGTTGAACCACTAGCTGAGTCGCTTGAACCGCCAATCGCGTGAACAAACTCAAACCAAAGAAGCAAATAACATAACTGAATAAAATTACGATCGAAAGATATTTTCATTCCAAAACACACACAAAAAAAGGTGAAAGTAAACAGTAAAAGTCTATCCAACACACGCACAACCAAAAAATCATAACTGCGATTCAAAATACGCTACTCCTTCTTCCCACCCATACTTTCTAGATATCTGCAAAGCCGGCAGACACATGTCCACAAAAACATCTTCATCCTGATCTCCAAATTCCTTTCTGACAAACTCAGTAATCGCACGACAAATCTCCAAATGTGCATACCTCGCAGCATGCATCAAACACGTCCAACCTTCTTCATCCACTGCTTTCACAAGCCCCGTCTCATTGTTCTCCTGCATCCACTCCAACATCACTTTGACCATAGTCAGCGACCCGTTCCACGCCGCGATATGCAAAGCCGTCCATCGGCCCTTCTTAGTCCGGATCGCAAGATCGCACCCGTTTTCTAAAAGCAAGCGGACCATTTCCGCTGGCCCTGCCCCGCCACCGAGTTTCGCGGCAATGTGTAGTGGCATCATTCCTTTGGAATCCACAGTCGTGGGTGCGTTTGAAATCTCTGCAAACGTTCGCTGCCGTTTCCGCTGTTGATTTTCGCTGCCGTTATAGTCATCTTCACTGCCAAGAATTTGTACACGTGGATCCACGAGCATCTTCAAAATGTCGATTCCGGCGCCATTGGGAACAGCCACAATCGAGCAAATAAATGCTGTTGAATTTTCACCACTCCGAACACCATTAGCCGAAGAAACAGAAGTAGAAGACGAAGAAGCACTGGAAGCACTCATCATTGCGAAACCACCTGTCACTGAAACAACCATATCTTCAATCTTGTGCAAATCGATCGGGCCTGTGCTCTGCGGGTTCCGCTCCGCGTCTACGGCTGCGCAAAACTGACCAAACACAGCTTCAAATTGAAACAACGAGTCATTGTCAGAGACAGCGCTTTCCGGAACTTGCGAAATCAGGTATTTTTTAAAGTCTGCAAATGTTGCGGCGCCGCTGTTTGTTGGGTCGAATGATGCCTTTAGGGATGGAATTGAGCCGACAAGTGTTGGGTACTGAGTTCGGAGACATTTTACAAAATCTGGCCATGAAATTGTTGCAGCTGATATAATTGGTTCCGTGGAGTTTATCAGAACATCCCAAAATGCAATAACACTTTCATCAAACTCGGAATTGTATGCCGGGTCTTCGGAAAGATATTCATCGAGTAGATCGTCGTCGTTTTTGCCTTCTTGGTCTTCTTCTTTAGCAGGTGGAAGATCGATTCCTAGTGCAAGAGTTGGAATCGTCGACAGTCTTATATTTGAATCCAAATTGAAAGTTAAATTGACTGAAATTGTCGAGTTTGTGCTGGTTCGTGCAAGGTTTCTTTCAGAGTCATTTTCGGCAACAAGCGACGGAGAAGAAGGTGTCACTCCTCCAGCAGACATTACTGACGCCATCAAATCGTCCAATGGTACTTCAACAATAAACGCTTCCGCACGAGACTTAATTTGAGATTGCCGTCTGAATGCGCTTTGTAGTTTCAGCAATGACTGTAATTGGAATTCCACACTTGAAAACGTCGGTCTGTGCACAGGATCTTGAGCCCAGCATGATTCAATAAGTGTCCAAAACTTATCGGGGCAGTGCGAGGGTTTGTGTGGGCGAATTGAATCAAACAAAACCAATCGTGCAATGTCGCTCTCTTCATTGTCAGGATCAAAACCTGAGTCTGGATCATCAGGATCTTTGAGGGTATTATGGAACGGGATTTGTCCAGTCAAAATTTCATACATTGTCATTGCAAAGCTGTATACATCTGAGTGTGGCCGAAATTTTCCTGGTTTTGACACAAAGTTTAAGCAATGAAATAATATTCAATAAAAGTTACTCACCGCCTCGCAAAACTTCTGGAGCATTCCATCTTCGCCATCCGTTTCTAGCAACACCATCAGCCGCAGCCTCAAGACGATAATCCCAAAGCCCAAAATCTGCAACAATTGCCTTTCCGTCATCATCAACCAGAACATTAGAGGCACGAAGCCCACCATGCAAAATACCCATTCCATGAAGAACAGACATTGTGGAGGCAGTTTCATACAATAAACGCAATGAGTATCCCGGATGTAGTTTCGAATAAGACAATATATTTCCGTTTTTCATATATGGCGTTACAATAATTTGCGGCACAGCGGAAAAACAAATGCCAATAATCGACAACACGCGTGGATCATTACTAGTTGATAACCAAGTCTTGGACTTTTTTTCTTATTAGTTCCACATAAAAGACACTATGTTTACAAACGCACTACGCGCAAATTTCAGAGTTTTCCTCGCTAGCTTTTTCCTTCGTTTTGTTTGTTTCTGTTTTTTTCACCACGCTTCGCTAATAATTTCTCACCTTTTCATCTAGTAAATCTTTCATATTCCACTGCATTCTCCTCCCACTCCGAAATCGTTTAATCACAACCCGCTTGTCATCAAACTCGCCTCCATCTTCACTTGTCCGGATGACCAAACTTCCTAACACACTTTCTGAAATACCAACAGGTCCCAACGGCGCCCCGTCGCCATCCTCATCTAAATCATAAGGGCTGATAACAACGCTGCCGTTATTTGGTTTTAAGTCGAGTGGCTCATAAGCCGAGAGCGCCTTCACCAGCAGTCCAAGCCACTTGACTTCGAGCGGCATGTCGATGCTGTAGTGTTGAGAGTCAGAGGATGATGATATGTATGCAGATGTAATTTCATCTGTTGTTTCATCCTGACTTTCGTCTTGTTCTGGGATCGCTGTTAATGGGATGGCTGAAGAAGAGTTATTTCCAAATACTGCTTGAAGTGCTGTGCTTTCGCGAACAAGTGCGTCGAGTTCTTTGAATCTACGTTCTGCAAATTCGCGGGCGGCGCCTTCTTGGCCAAGTGGAATATGGACATGTGTCAGAATCGAAAAGTCTGCACTGTCATCGTCAGTTGAATCATCGTCATCGTCACCAGCATGACTGTTGTCTTCTTCGTCAAAATACGTGCCGTCATCACTTGAATGTGATTTTGGAGTTCCAGATGACGATGGAGAATGGTTTAAGTACGTGCGATCACCTGTTGCTTTTTTTATCAAACTCGCAAGGATTTTTTTAAGAGCCTCCGTGTCTGCAACAAGATCTGTGACGTCGTCAATATCATATGTTTCTGGGTTGGTTATCTAACAAATTGCCGAAAAATTATTGAAAATTTTGCTGTGATAATTGTGGGGTGTAAATGAAATCCAACTTACGCCATCGCCAGTCTCTTCAGTCCAGGTTTTGACTAAGGCCTGAAAAGAACGGAGTCGGAGTTCAAATCTCCGCCTGGAACCGCAGATTCTAAGTAGGTCATTGGTATTCGTATTTTTGAAGAAGCCCTTGATGCGTTCAAGAAGAACAACAAGCATTTCGCAGCTGAGGCGGTCTGGCGGTGGCTTGGAGTTCTTGAGCGTGATGCAACCGGGATTAATATTAGCGTTGGATGAACTCGGGCGGGAGGACGGAGAGAGAGCTGAGGAGGCGGACGGAGAGGAGAGCGAGGGCGCGGACACGTTTGTGTTTAGAGCACGCAGTGAGAGACGCGACACGGCACGCCAGGCGCGCGAGATTGGCCGCGCAGCTGACGAGTCGGCGGGTGACGGAGGCGGCGAATCCGCTTCGTTGTTATTCGCGTTATTGCTGATCATATCAACCGCAGTATTTGTAGTGCTCGTGCTATTGTTATTAGCACCTCCGCCGCCACTAACAAGACTTAGGGCCAGACTCAGCGTTGACGACCTGCGCGACAGAACACCAGACTTGTCCTCCTTGTCTCTAGAAAGAAGGTGACTCACAGGCGTCTTGGCGGGCCGCGACTCGTACGCAGAGATTGGCGGTACCCACCCGGCAGGCGCATTTGCGTGTGCGATCGTGTTGTACACCAGTGCAAGATACTAAAGCAGTTGTTGCCACAAACATTCAATAATAGTAAACAAGCTAATATAACCAACCTGCACACGCAGTGCCAACCGCCGCAGCCGGTTCCGATCATGCTCCGTTGCGTCCGCCAGTGCAATGATTGTCGATGTGATACGGAATACCGGCGCCATCCCCAGCCCGGGATTCACCAGCACATCGCTGTTGAGACTGCCATGATCAATCACCATCAATATTCAATGAATTGATTTTGTCAAAGAATTTTAATGACCAATCTGAAACAAATCTGCCTTCCTATCCAACACTTCCAGGCAACCAACTTACTGAATAACAGATTCTTTATGCTCTTTCTTGACAGAAATTTACTTCATTCTTTTCAGCAATCTTTCACCGTGTTTCGCAAAATGCGAAGTACCTTGCCCCATTCGGCGATTTTTTTGCCGTTTTTCCAAAATCAAGAAAAACAAAAAAGCAAACAGAAAGAAACTTCCGATTTCATTCTTGTTTTTTCTCGAGTTTTCCGTAATTAATTTATGATAATAAGAGAGGAAGATCCCGTTCCTTCAAACGTTTTCTGACGGAAATTTTCTTCCCAAGCACTGTCGACCCTGACGACCATAGAATACCTAATTTTTCCATTGCCATTATGAATAAAATTTGAAAAAGCATAGCTGGAATGATTTTAAAGAGGTAAGTTATAAAGAGAGAAAAAGAATACAAAAAACCATGAACCTGTTTCTGAATTAGAATTGAATTTTCTTCCGAAAGTCTACCGTACATACAAATTTCAGTTAATATATTGGAATGGTTAAATTGCTTTCAAATTCCCCAATTAGAACTGGCTTTCATAAATTTTACCGCAAATGTCAATTCTACAATATGCATCAAGTTCATATGCAAAAATAAATTATTTATTATATTTTGAATTTACATTTTTCAAATTCAAAATTTGGGTTTTTAGGATTCATTAGGATTTTATAACCACCATAGTATTTAACCAGTTATCCACCATCCTGATAAAAATTTTCAAGGTAAGGACAAAAACTCATATGGGGTGATTGTGGACAATTTATTAAAAAGAACATTACAGTTGTAGATGCAAGCAATTTAAAGCAATCTTTCAGTCAATGTGATTTCAAACATCCAGTAGCAAATTGGTGATATGTTAAATCCTGCAGAAGCAGATTCACTTGAACTTTTGTAATTGGGCACAATAAAGTATAATTTAAATAAAACTGGCAACAATTCATGAAGTTTGTGAAGAATTGCTTCTTAATAGATATATTTATTTTTCAAACTTGCGGCTGCATTTCTATTAATTCACCATAATCTGGCAACGCGTCATCAATTCTTGTCCCATCCTCATTAAACAAGTCAATTTTCTCAAAGATCAATATGGTCACAATAAGCCTGGACGAAAACTGCCCTGGCATTCTCCTCGTATGAGTTTTATAATGTAAATTAATTCCCCTCGCTTCGTCTTCTTTCGACCAACTTTCCGCAGCCTCATCACACTTGCGCGTATATTTCGCAGATCCCGGTGCGAGACTCACTACAAAAACAACCGCAACAACAACTACAAACACCGCCGGTTGTCGAAAAATGAGAAACAATGCCGCGCATCCCACAAGCGCCACAAGTGCAAAGCCAAGCGCAACGCGGCCGTAGTAATACATGATCCGTATGCTCAGTTGCATTTCGCGTGTCGCGAGTGCGGCGTTTAAGCCGGCCATGCGCGATGTGTATGTAAGATTTGAGACGCGGTCTTCGAGTCGTGACGGGCGTGTTACGTCAAAGTATGTTGGCGCGGTGTCGAAATTCATTCTTATTGCTGCGAGGAGAGATGTTCCTGTGGGAAGCGGTGCGCCGTCGTATTCTGGGGGCGGAGTGTGTAATGTAAATGTTGACGGCTCGTTATTGATTGTGGAATTACTGGCGGTGGAGGTAGTCGCTAGTGTTTCGGTAGGTGGTGTGGATGATGTGATATCGTTTGGTTGTTGAGATGAATTGGATTGCGAATTGCTTATTTCGATTACTGTTTCTATAGTTGACACTAGGTTTGAAATAGAGTTTCGCGGCGGATTAGCGGCGGAATCAGCATTGCTTCCAGTTGGCAAATCGTTTTCCATCGATCCCAATTCCAAAATTGAAACTCAAAATTCAAAATTTTTTAGCTCGAGCTTTAAATTTCCAAACCTCAATGATTTCACAAGATTTCCACACCTTAAGGCGGAATTATTAGTGCAAAAGAATATCAAAAATACGGATTCAATGGAGGGAAAAAGAAAAAAAAGACCAGCTTTTATTGAACAAGAAATTCTTTATAAAACAAAATTTCCTTACACAACATTCTCACGCATCAGTTATTTCTAATATAAATCGAAAAAAACTATAAGTATAAAAATTTGTTGCATTTTGCAAAACAAAAGCAAGGATCTGTTAAGACAAAAACAAAATAGGAAAACATGATAGACAATTGGATAATATTGCTTAATTATCATTCTGTATTTTAAGAACTGTTGTAAATAATTTGGATTTAGGTATTTTGACTTTTTTAACCAACTGTTTTTTTTTTTAGCTGATAATAAAAATTTTTAAATTGAAACCCCCCAAAATGCACAAAAGTTTCAGATGCATTAGCGGTAGAAATATCGAATTCCTAGAGATTTCAAAATAAAAATTTCAGGGTAGTATTTTCCGGTAAAAGTATCGGTACTTACCTTTTCTTGACGGGATAAATTTTAAACCCAGCAAGGAACTGTCAATGAAATGATCAGAGAATTTTACCTGGCAAATTGAATTCACACTAACCCACAATTAATAAAAAGTTTTAATTTTACCACCGAATTTCACACAACATAAAATTATTAAAAATTCTTATCCATGAGCTACAGCCACAATACTTGGCTAGCTGGCAAAAATTCTAATTGATGTATTTCTTGTAACGATAAAACTCTGGCTGAACTTGTGATTAGTCAGTAAAAAGTACAAACTTGGAACGAAATAGTTTCGGGGCACATGTATGCAAATAACATATTTTACATTGATGAGAAACCAAAAATGTAATATATTGGAAATAGAGTGCATTTCACAAAGAGTAAGAGAGCAGATTTCTGTCTGTGCTTGCCTTCTTTTTATCCTTTTGATTTTCAGCAAGAAATTCACTTATAGCAGATGAATTTGTTTGACATAGGTAGTTCAATTAGCGCAGCTTGTTTTTAAGGGCCGGAAATTGAAAGAATTTACTTTTCAATAATTGGGAAACACAGATTGAATAATTCAGATTTCAAGTTATACTGACACATAGATATATTTAGTTTTCAAACTTGTTGCATTTCTATTATTTCACCGTAATTAGGCAACGCATCTACAACATGTGTTCCATCCTCATTAAACAAAGATACTTTTTCAAAAATCAATATCGTGACAATAAGCCTCGAAGATAACTGCCCCGGCAACCGCGATTTATGAGTCCGATAATGCAAATTAACTCCCCCCGCTTCATCTTCCTTCGACCAAACCGCCACAAACTCATCACACTTGCGTGTATATATCGCAGATCCCGGGGTCAGATTCAGCACAAACACGACCGTAAAAATCACCGCAAGCAGCGCCACCGGCTGCTTTGTTACAAGATAAAGCGCAACGCACCCAGTGATTGATATGATTGCGCAGCAGAGGATGACGCGACCATGGTAATTCATGGCGAATATGCTGTATTGCATTTGACGCGTTCCCAGAGCCGCGTTGAGGCTGGCCATACGCGACGTATAAGTGAGGTTTGAGATGCGGTCTTCGAGCCGTGATGGGCGTGTTAAGTCAAAATATGTTGGTGCTGTATCGAAATTCATCTTTACTGCCGCGAGGAGGGATGTTCCTGTGGGGAGCGGCGAGCCTTCGTATTCGGGGGGCGGGGTGTGCAATGATGTTGCTTCCCTTTCACTGTTCTCCGTTTCATTGTTAATTGCGTTATTATTTGCCGTGGCGGTGTTGTTGTCGGTTACAGATATTTCGGGTGGCGGCGGTGGTGCTGACGGAGGCGAATTGGACATTACATTGCTTATTTCGATCCCTGTTTCTATCGTAGGCGTAGGCGCCGGATTTGAAACACAGTTTGATGGCTGAATGGCGCTGGAATTGGCATCGGTTTCTTCATCGTTTTCCATTCTTCAGTATGATTGTAAATTACACGCAAAATTTTTCATTGCTTGATCTGTAAAAATCTTGGCAAAATTTTTTTTCATTTACAGTTGTTTGCGCAATTTTTTTTTTTTTTTTTTATTTTGCTTGCTCTGGTAAACGGAATAGTTATTTAGATTTTTTTTTCTTCCTATTTCTCTTCAGTTTTTTATGACAACTTATAAGTGGAATTGACGCAAAAGTATCAAGTCAAACCTGACAAAACATTTCACGCCAAAAGTATGCCTTTTCTCACAAGCCTCAAGGACAAAAGGAGAAAAATGCGAGTGTTTCAACACAAAACGAAACAAGGACAATAAAGCCCATTCGCACTCACCCTTACGTCGAAACAGCATTCATACACATCTGAAATTTAAAATCAAATAGTCAGGCGTTACATAAACTTATGAAAAATATTCAAGATTTTTATTCGAAGTGTTTCCTCATCTTTCTCGGATTTTGTAATTTAGCTATGTGATTGTCGCAGCCAGTCAACTTTGGCTGCACTGATTACATGGCAACAGACCAAGTTGTAGGCCTCCGTACCACTGCAACCGAACGACAGCAATATTGGTTGCTTCTACGCACAACAATAAACGCCCCGCTGCCTCTCTCCACCGTCTCTCTTGATTACTTGTAACATTCCTAGTACTGTTATTTATACTATCGCTGGTATTATTGTTGCCATTTTTAATGCTAAAATACGCGTCGATAATACAATGCGACGTAACCCCTGCGAGCCTTAACCGCTGGACACGCACCACTTGCCCGCTGAACGCGCGCCCTCGCCTTCACTCTACTTTCTCGCTCCGTGTTATGCCGCCGAAACCTCATCCGTGTCTGTATCTGTATCTGCAAAGTTCTTTGGTATTAACATCAAAATAAATTTTCTTTCTTTTTTTTGATTCTTTGTCTACAGATGCGTGACGAAAGATGGCTGATTGGCAAGGCGCAGCAGTATCCGTTGGATTCTGACGGACAGACGCTGGTGGACACGTTTGTGGAATGCGTGCGGTATAATGAAGTGGACAATGTGATTGCGCTGCTTGCGTATCTGGCTCAAGACGAGACAAGTGACGCAGGGAGTGCAAGTGCGAGTGAGAGTGAAAGCGAGGCCCGCACAGTCGCCAGCCTGGCTGAGTTTCTGGCGAATAACGCCGCCCGTCTCGACGCCCACTACGCGCTGCTGGCCGCCGCCGAAAAAGAGCTAGACGCCCTGGCAGCTAGTGACGAGTCACGTGACGCAGACCCAGATCTGCCAAACGCATCGAGAACACCAAGCAACGCATCAAACGACACACCAAACAACGCGGCAAACAGTGCATCAAGCAATGCGGAAAATATCAGACGCTCTCTCAATGCCACGCTTAACTCGCCGCCACCACCGCTTGTCGGCACTCCGCCGGTTCTCTCGCCCGCGCTTGCCGCCCTACTACGCCACCTCGCACTGTCCGAATCGCCACTGTTTGGCTACACGGCCATCCACGCCGCCGCAGCAAACGGCCACGTTGCGCTCCTGCAGCTGCTTCTCCTGCCGCCCCTCAACCTCCCACAAGACTGGGCTGCGCCTTCCCTCAACAACACCAGCAACAACGACCACGCAACTCCCTTGCACTGGGCCTGTCTCAACGGCCACGTCCATGCCACAAAACTGCTTATCCACGAAGGCGCCGATATTGCTATTAAGGATGTTCACGGACATGACTGTCTTGCTCTTGCCGAATTGTATGGCCGAGAACGCGTCGCAAACTGGATTATTGCGAACTGCAAAATCGCTGGTCTTGATGACGATGACAGCTCTATAGCCACTGCCACCCAACACTCCTTAAATTTAAATACTGCTTCTGCCAGTTCTACTATTACGCCCGATGCGAGTTCATCAAGTTTCTGATTCAATCGAATAAAAAAATTATGTATAATTTTTTATTCCTTAATAGATTATTTACCGCGTCACTTTGAATTGACATTTCAATGTATACGTCAGATATTCCAGACGCAGCCATCAAATGCTCCGTCACCCATGAAATTGCGTTGTCGGATCTATTGCCATTGTCTTGGGAAAACGATATTGGCAATCAACGCCTATTCTATCGCCAACTTCAAAAACCCGTGTATCCCCAATATTAGCATTTTTATCCACCTCTTCTTCATCATTTATAAATAGTAATGGCGACAACGAAAATCGCAACGGCGCTAGGACCATCGTTGACTTCAATTTCCGATTTGATAATGACTTTTCTAAACATTTATGCGAATTGCCAGAAATTAGTATTATCTAAAGTTTATTTCTTTGTTTTTGGCTTTCGGTTTTTTTTTTTTGTATGTTATTTTTTTAAAGAAAAATATTGGAAAAACTCAAAACACCAAATTTACTTCTTTCACGTTGTTTAAGATGTAAAGCAAATAAAATTATTGCAGAAAAGTTAAACGTCAACTATTCATATTCACAAATATTGCGATGAGTTTAGGATAGAACAAGTACCATACCAACAAAAAAAAAAAAAAAAAATTAACAAAATAAAATATTTTTAATTTTTAAAAATAATAAAATGATAATAAAAATTAAAATGGCAAAAGTATACAAATTGATGTTAAAGCCTACAATCAAGACTTCCAGAAAGTAGAAGAAAAGTGAAAGTGCTTCTGCTGTTGTTTTGGAAGGAGATATTGTGGAATATTGCCCTGTCAGACATTAAAGGAACAGTGGTTCTGAACAAGAATGGCAATACGGACTTGAAAAAAGTGAAGTTACAATAGAGAAGTTTGGTGTTTTTTTGTTGAATAAAGTACAGGGAACAGTTGCCGGCATTTTTTCCTTTTTTCTGAGATTCAAAAAATCTGGCAAAGCCCTCCCAGAAACAAAAACAATGAAGTAAAGTGTATTATCTATGTGTATTCATTGTCTTTTGAGGATTTGATTGATTTAGAAGAAGAAATATACTATATAAGCCGAATGCACAAATTAGAATTGCTGAATTGGACAGAGAAATTGTTTATTAAATCCTAAAACAGAAATTTTGCTTGAATGGATTTCTACAAAGGATTTATTTTTAAGAATGAAGGAGTTTAATGTTCAGACTTTGTCTCACAAATTCAAACAGAAAGAAATTTAGTATTATTGGAAATAGCGTAAATGAGACAAAAAATTTGAGCATTTTATTTAAAAGTTCTATTCTTAGACAAAGAAAAAACAATAGGTCTTTAATCAAAATTAAATTAATATGTTCAAGAAAACTGCTTGAAGTGAATCCACAGGTTCAAGATTCAACAGGACTAGGAAAAATTAAACTGCAAAGTTTATGTTGACAATTCAGATGTACCAAAAAATGTAATTCTTGATTTTACACAGTTATTAACTGTGGTGTTGACCATGTCATTAGGTTATGTGAAATGGTGTCTTTGGAGAAAAAAAAGCGGCAATCGTGGTGAAAACGATGAAGTTGTTGAGATGGCGGGACGAGTTGCTGTTGCATTGTGCATCGTCGAGAAGCCGAAACACGCCTGCAAAATACGACGGTGGCAACGACGATGATACGGAGAACGAGGAACAAAAGCTTGCTAGTGACTTAGGAGATGGTCCGAGAAGGGGAATTGACTTAAAGAGAACCAAGCTTTACTTGATGATCTTGTAGCTGCAATGGACAAATATTAATTTTCCAGAAGATTTTTTGCAATTAGAAGGAGCTTCTTGTTATTGTTTATCAATTTTCAAACAAAATCTCAATGTATACTTCTGCAAATCCATGAACCTGTTTCAAGCGATTTCGTGCAAACTCAATAAATTCATTCACATCATTACCATTATTTTGCTTTTGAGTTTCATCCTCAATTGATTCAAACTCATATTCATCAGTTGAGCCCTGCCAATTTCTCTGTTCAGATACATCTCCATCCTTTGTCAATAAGTCATTGCCCCACAGTCCTGTATCATGCTGCAATCCATTTGAGCCAATTTTTAGGTAAGAGGCAAGATTGAACGCAGAAGAACAAACAGCGATTTTGACAATACACATATTGCAACCATGTGCCAATGACCAAATTTTCAAAGTCTGAACATGTGCTGTTTCGTGTAACGATTCGACAGTCTTTGTTACATAATCGGCATGAATATTATCTGGAAGAGCTGAAAATTTTTATTCAGTTTTTTATTTTATATTACACCCCAAAAAAAGAAGTACCTTCCATCACAACACCCCAAACTTCAGTGCGAAGAACAGCAAGTGGTGCCAAAAAAGTAGCAATTGCCACGACTAGGCTCGACAATGGATCAAGTATTGTCCAATTTGGCTTCGCAATCATGATGGCAGCTGCAACCAAAATCGTCCCGCTACCAATTAAATCCGCTGTAGTGTTAAATATTGCGACTTTTAGATTTATATTGCTGCTACCGCTGCCAATAAAAGATGTTATTTGCTCTGTGGTTCCGTTTGTTGACATCGACGCGCATGTGTCCGCGACGCCACCAAGATCATTACCAACAGGAACAACTATATGTGAGCAATTTATTGTTGCGGCTGAAAAAGAAACATCTGACCCGCGCCTTTCTTTATCCGAATTTTTTCCAAGAAGAGGTTCCATATTAATAAGGGTTGTTTTTTGTTTCGTGGCTGTCGCATCTTGGCATAATCGTGATAAGATCCATCCGCATCTGCAAAAGCCGACAACAGCCGTACCAAACATTATTGGGGCATCGACAGGTGCGGGATGGCTGAAAGTATAGAACGATTCATGAAATAGCCCCAAAGCAAGGATCCTGATTGTTGGAAAAAATTGTTTCACAGTTAATGAAGGACGAAAACCCAGAGTTGTCCCTTTTTTACCAGTTCATGAGAATTGTGATAAGAGCTCCAACGAGTTCGAACCGTCGGAATCCAAATGAATAGGCTGAGATTTGATTAGTTGTTAATGGATGTGGCGCAGACAAGTATCGTTATAAAGGGAATTCCATGTTAATACCATCTGTAGGCTGCCACGTTGAGACTTGAACTGCAGCAAATGCAACCACATACGAGCCTATATCAATCAGCAGCGTCATTGATTCGGACATAATGGCGAGTGAACCGGAAATCCAGCCAGCAGTGAATTCGGCTGCAAAGAACGCCAGGGTAATGAGACCGGCGTGGAGCAGCGGCGCGGACGAAAGCGAAGTATTTGGTGCATGCATTCTCGTCCGGAATGTTCGTTCCACTCTTTAGTCAACAGCCACTTGCGGTTTCGAATAAAAATCTCTTTCAAGTTTGTGTCAAAATTGCAGAGTGAATATTTGCCAAGAAAATAAGGCCGTTTATCTTTCGAAGAAAAAAAAATTAAAACTCCAAAAAAAACCGCAAAAAAACGAAAGAAGAAATTAAGAATTATATGGAACGAAAGAAGAAATTAAGAATTATATGGGCGGTTGGAAAAAAGAGGATTCTCAGTCATACAAAAAAACAAAAAAACAATGCGATTGAGTGAGTTTCTAATAGTAATCCCACACTTACACACACTTTTCTGTGGAGATTCTCTAATAAAATTTTGAATTTCAATCGCCACCACTGTGGTAAGTGGCAGAATTACTCAACTTTGAATACAGTGGTTTACTTACATTGAGAGTTAGTGAAGGAGAGTGTGATTTATGTAGAGTGTATTATCGCTGAAAATGTTGTGTTTCTTTGAGAGTATTGTGTTTGTTTTAATGGCCAAAAAAGGTTCAGCTGGTTGGATTTTTTGTATTAATTAAAAATAGATACAATAAAATATTGAATTGATGTCTTCCAGAGTGACGAAGAAATCTCAACTTTGAATAGTGTGGTGATTGTACACTCAATTGGAGTGAACAATAATGTGACGGATTTGTGTGAGATTCTCGCTTAGATTCTTCACTGAGTGAATAGCAGGACATGTTCTCATTTTAATTTTATTAAAAAAATCCAATTAAATGGATTTTTTACAATGACTGCAATTTTTGTCCCAACTCATTGTTTTCCTTTCTCAAAATCAGTCGCAAGTTCCAATATGCATTGATATCTTTGAATTTGTCATCCATGGTATGCTGGCATTTTGGTTTGATGTGGTCTATTTCATACCCTCTCATAATCACTGTATCAGGAATACTGAGATGCTCCAACAAATGTTGTATTGTTTGAAAAGTATGCTTCAAACAATACTCATCTGAACAGCCCTTTCAAACAATGTAATTGATTACTCAAACAGCCTCAATTTGTTTTCGTTTAAGCTCATCCTTCATGTCCCTGTCCCTCTTTTTCTTTTGTTTAATCTTGTCAAAATCAGTGTCCTTTGTCACTTCATGTTTTATACCATCATTGACAACATTTTTGTACTCTTTCTTTGTGGTTCGACTTATTGCAGTATATTGCATATATTTTGCCATTTGACTCCACTCATGGATTGTAAATGGCTCTTTTATTGAATCATCTTGAACCTGATGGACTGTCAAACAGTAATTGACCCAGAAATACTTCTGAAATTGTTCAACTGTAATCTCAATCTTGTCGACTGCCATTGTATCTTCCAATACAATCAATGGTTCAATCTTTCTCACTATAAATGTTGCACTGTTTACAATCTTTAGTGCTCTATAGTTCCTATTTGAAATAACTAGAGTGCCGACCATCAATAAAGCATTTTGAGAATTTGGGTCATTTGGATTTGCTTCAATTCTAAACATCTTCTTTTTCTTTAGTTTAACTCTTTGTATCATCATACCATTGATTTGTTTACATTTTGCATGAGTAAATTCTAGATTGATTCTTGTGAACATGTGCTTATTGTCAAAGTTTCTTGGGTTTAGTCTATCAACTTTGTCAAATATTAGTGATACAGAATCATCTGAACGTTGATTCACAACAAGTTCAGTGATGCAGTAATTGTTGATTTGCCAAGTGTAACAAGGGGTTTTAGAGATGAATAATATTTATTGTTTTGTTATGACTATTTCAGAAAAGAAACCAACAGTTTT
>JADGJH010000589.1:0-16453 GCA_027596945.1 Physocladia obscura
TGCAGAAAATAAATGTTTGACTTGCATATGAAGATGCACAAGAACAATAAAAAAATGACTGAAAATAAACAGAAATTCAAGTTGGATTGCGAGCCATTTCTTTTTCTGTGTTTTATTGATTGGCAATTTCACATGTAGTAGCAATTAAGTTACCAGAACACTCCAACATCATTGGTAACTCAGTAACTCATTTCTTTTTGGAAAATTTTGCCTTGTCCATGTGAGTGAATCTGTAATTTTTTTTACATTCACTTTTATTAATTCAATCCTACAACCTGGAAGTGTCAAAAAATTAATATTGTTCAATTTGTCTTCCATTTGGTTAAAACCTTTTTCTACACCTGCATTTGCCACTGATCTGATCTTAAATGCATCAAAAATCCCAAATCAAGAACATTTAAATCTAGGCTGTTTGGTAGCTGATTCATAAAATTAATGCTAAATCTGTCTTTCAAACATGCTAACAATTTTTTTCAACCCAATTTTAGTAATATAGCTTCCTGTTTGGGAAGAGAGTGGAATGTAGATGGCAGCAGTGTTGTTTTTAACTTCAGGTTGATCAGCAAGTCCTCCACTGTCAGAAACTTCCCAGACTTTAAATCAGTATAGTTCATCTTGGCAAAATATGGGTGTGACTATTTTGGAGGTCGCTGAACTTACGCAAAAGCCTACAGCAAAAAACTAAGCACTCCATATCCTTTTTCATTAAAGAGCAACAAAGCATCAATATAATAAAGATGTAATAGAAAAGAAGCACTCATTGCAATTTCATAAGATTTACTTTGGTTTTGGCAAATTGCAACATTTTTTTGAAACTTGCAGTGCTGTTTGTATCCTGCAAACGAAATGCCATTTTTCAAAGCATCTTAAATTTATCAAATCAACCTCAAAAGACAAAAAAATAAAATAAAATAAAATCAAAATATGAAATCAATAAGAACAGACAAACACTACATAAACAAAATATAAACAAATATTTTCAAAGGTAATTATTGAATTAAGTCAACGTATTTTGAACAAACTCAACTATCATTTGAGAGTCTCACAAATTCTATTCCTAGACCAGATTGCTGTATGAAAAGTAACATGCTCCTAACTAGAAATGGCATAAAATAAAATACCCCATTCAAGACAAATTCAGATGGATTGAACTTCTGGAAGAAGCCCTGATGAAAAAGCAGAGTAATGGTTAAACAAGTTTGGCAAAGTAGCAAATATTCCAACCAAACCCATATACCACCAACAACCACATTGAGATAGAAATTACAGAACTTAGAATAGGGAGTATCATAGAATGGCAGGCTAAATGAAAGAATGAATTGGACATATCAATGCCATAGAGGTGCTAGATGGCAGAATAATATCTGACACAACTCACTTCAGGCACCTGAAAATCAAAAATGTAAAACATTGCTCAAATAGAGATTTTGAGCACATTCACTACTGGATAGATGTCTTGAAGACAGAAAATACAGAATTTGTAATACAATGCAATAGATGCCAAGATGGACATTACCAAATAAATTAAGATAGCCTCTGCATTCACATTATGATATTATATAAAAAAGGACCAAATGCAGTTTGCCTTTGACACTGGAGATGGAGAAAATTTTGTGTACAGACAGCAACCTGAAAAAATGAGAATCAAACAGATAAAGTAAAAGAGTCAAATAAAACATAGTGTAAAGAAGAATATATGAAATTCTCAGGCAAATTGATAAAGGAAAAGGGATAACAGTTGTACAGTCTGAAGAAAATAACCTACAGAAAACAACACAAACATAAAAAAAAGTATCAAACAATAAAGCCATTATTATCAGGCTTTAACCCTCTGCACAACAAGGCAGAGGGCACAACAAAAGAAATGAGAGAAAATAGTAGAAGATGCACAGAAAACTTTTTTATTTTTTTATATTTTTATTTTGGTTTTTTATTGTAGGTATTCCCCTGTATGTCTGCTGCTTGTGTTTTATTAATGTCTTCAAAAAATAAATTCTATAACTAAAAAACTCACCTTGGGTTTAAAAATTACTGTCTTGGTGCCTGACAACTTAATGCATCATTCCACACATTAATTATAATTCATTACAAGAATAAAAGAGAAACAAAATTAAAAAATTAAATATAAAAAAGCAAAAACAAAAATTCCCAGGACACAGAGCTAAAAAATCTTAACTTAGGTCCCTCATTAGAGTGGGTCACTTGGCAGGGTAGATAGTCAAAAAACCTTGAAAAATGATCTGAGACTTGCAGCCATTCCAAAGTTGAGCCCCAGAACCAGAGTGGAGCTACCTGAGCTTCTGCAGTTATCACAGTGGAGCAGTCACAGAGGCAAAAAATTTGCACATCAGTATAGATATGTTGGTTCTGGTAAAATCTTTGTTATTTCTCACAGTAATAGTGATAAAGAACACAAGCTACCCAGAAAAAAACCAAATATATGGGTATGACTCATGCATAACCAAAGATGGCACACATTCAAGCCTTGTTGGGGGTGTAATAATGACATAGAGACAAAATAAAGAAATCATAAGTTTCAAAACAATTGCATGGACCTCTTCAACAAATGCAGAGAGAGTTGCTGCCCAAGTATATAATAAATGAATACAATAAGATACAAACTTCAGAAAAGCCAGAGTACAAGCAAAAAGGTAATTAAGTACATGATTCAACCATCACACAAATACATCACAGAATTACAGGGGAAAATCAACTTTTGATTAAGATTCACTGCCCTACAATATCCACATCTTGGCAGACATCAGGGAAACACTAATATAACTTCAAACACTATGTCCAAAAAATGCACAAAACACTGTCAGCACAAGCTACCATTGCAAAAAATAAGCAAACATTCTATCAGGATGGAAACTGGAGACAATGTACCTGAAACCAATAAGCACCTATGGAAGTGCAAAACCTCCACCTTTCCAGACACTTCTAACATGCCATTACTCTCTGGTTCCTTGGCAGAATCTGCAACCACCAAAACTGCATCAAGAGAATGAGTTCAAAAATACACGAATTTTTAAATCTTCTTGGCAAGAAAACTAATGAATGGCACAGAAAGAAAAGGAAAAGAAGAAAAAGAAAGCAGGAAAAGGGGGTGAGAACAAACAGAAAAGACTGTTTCAAATGACACACTACAAAACAAAGGAAGCAAAAAGATTGACATAGTTGAAGTAGACAGCATAGAGAAATTCAGAATGAGAAAACAGACAGTTGGGTCTGAAAGCAACAATCGCCATATGATGCTTCAATAAAGCAATTTGAGCTTTCTTGAAGTTTACCCCAAAGTTTTTGCACACACAAATCACAGTTACATGTGTTTGAATTCTTTCATTTTACAACAATTCAACTTCAAACAGCTCTACCATGTAAATAAACGAAATTCGTTGGGAGGAAGCAAATCTGGCAAACCATCCTTGTGCGGTATGGCAGATAACACTTTTAAGTTAGAACACTGTTAATATCACTCATTTGTTGTCCAATAATTATTGCAAAAAAATAAAACCGATGTCAGTTCCATTGGCTGTTTCGAAACACGTCGAATACATCAAAAATCTCAATAATGTACGAGGAGCTGATCATTGAGCGCGACGCTAACAATATACAAAAAAGAAAACTGATCAATTCGAATATTGGGTTGGCGAACACCTGCGTTTGAATGGAGTGTATTGGGGTCTCACCGCATTACACCTTCTGAAAACCCCTGACGCATTGAACAAAGCGGAGTTAATTGAATACGTTCTTTCATGTCAGCATAAGGATGGTGCGTTTTTTTGTTTGTGTTTCTTTTTTAAAACGATTCTTTTCTAAAAAACGTGCAGGAGCATTCGGCGGCCATATTGGACATGACCGGCATCTAATATATACTCTCAGTGCTATTCAAGTATTGGCTACAGTTGATGCTTTGAACCAGATCGATCCAGAGCAAATCGCGACGTGTAAGTTTGATATATTGTCTCGCAAAATAAACAAATAGCATATGATCTTTGGCGCGTTTAGACATCAAATCACTTCAACAACCAGACGGATCCTTTTCTGGTGATGAATATAATGAAATCGATACACGTTTTTCGTATATGGCAATTAACTGCTTGTCGCTCCTCAACAAACTTGAACCAAAGTACATTGATTTGGAAAAGGCGGCCGAATTTATTCATTCCTGCAAGAATTTCGACGGTGGCTATGGATCTGTTCCTGGTGCAGAAAGTCATTCTGGCCAGATATTTTGTTGCGTTGCTGCGTTGGCCATTCTAGTTGTGTTTTCTATTTTTCGGCATTTCGCTTTACTGACTTATTCCAATAACAGAGGCGGCTTGATTTAGTGGAAATTGACCGTTTGTCCTGGTGGCTTGCCGAAAGACAGCTTAAAAATGGTGGTTTAAACGGTCGTCCAGAAAAATTGGAAGATGTTTGCTATTCGTGGTGGGTTTTATCTGGTTTGGCAATTATGAATAGGATTCACTGGATAAATCGCGATAAGCTTGTAAATTTTATTCTCAACTCGCAAGACATCGACGGAGGCGGTATTGCAGATCGTCCTGGAGATGTATCTGACGTTTTTCATACCGTGTTTGGTGTTGCTGGTTTGTGTTAGTTTTTCAATTTTTTTTTGTTGTATATTAATAATAATAAATTCAGGATTATCGTTGCTGGGTTATCCGGATTTGGAACCGGTTGATCCCAGATATTGTATGCCTGTGAGTGTTATCAGGCGTTTGGGAATTCCAGACCTGGAAAGATAGCAATAAAGACCAATTTATTTTTTTCTCCTGAATCTGGCATGACTTTAGAAGTCTTGGAGTTCATCTTAATCTTTTTTCTTATCACAAACTTTCACTTTTTCAGCCTACAATTCGCCTTCTTCCCTTTCTGACACAACACTGGATCTCCTTATCCCACCGTTGGATTCTTCTCTCTTGTCATCACGATCGCGACCATCTTCTGGCCTTCTCTTTTTTCTCTTATCTGGCTCGTCCCTATTCCTAACTTCTCGTTCTCTGTCACGTTCAATACGGTCACGATCACGCTCACGCTCCTTGTCGCGCCCAGATGTGGCAGAAATCTTTCTTTTTCTACTCAACGACTTATCCTCATCATCATCATCGGAGCTATCCGAATAAACTTCTAGTTCTTTCTCCTGCTCGAAAATATGTTTAAGAATAATTCAGTTTACATCTTTTTTTTTTCTTTTTATCTCACCTTGAGGCGTTTCAACACTTTCTCGAACACAAAAATACGTTGCTCTTCATCCAAGTCCAAATATTCATCTGTTCCTTTAACCAGTGGAACAGTGGTTTCCCAGGTTGCATTACTTGTAAGGCGTGGTGATAGATGCCGAAGCAGATACTTGAATGAATCCATTCGCTTTTTCGTTTTCCGTTCTTTACGCCGTTCATCCTCTTTACTTCTTGCAGCCGCTTTCGAAATTAACTTAAAGTACAGTTAATTATTTAGAAATGGAAAAAGGAGAAGATCGTCAAACCTCTTGGTAAATTTGCTTCAAAGTATTTTTATCAAACTTCGTATTGCTGCGACTTTTATCAATGAATTCGCGCTCAAATTCAGAATACGGTGTATGAACCTCAATCACAATTCCAGCATTCTAAGAACATAGAAAATACAAATAAAGTATTGAACAAAGGTGTTTTAGAAAAATGAATACGGTAATAAAAACCAGCAATATCACTCACCCTGACAGCATCTAAGGCTTCTTTACGAACAGCCAAATACAAATCTTCAAGACCCACAAGCACATCCCAAAAAAGTTCAATGGGTGTTGATCCCGGCTGACCAAGAATCTTGTCAAAAGCAAGCTCATTCGCCAGATATGGATACACCTCTTTCCATTTCGACTGAATATGAATAACTCCTTGTTTAACAAGTTTGTCAAGCAATGCTTTAAATTCGTCACGATTCTGACGTTCGACTCGCCGCTCGTGGTTCCTCATAACATCAATCTCTTCAAACAAAACAGCTTCCAATTGTTTCATGTGGTCTTCGAATGCGACAAGAATGTCGATGGGTTCCATTGAATGAAGGGGATTAATACTATTAGGTGAAGGTGGCAGGAAATCTGGGTGTGTTGCCCACAGATTTTGTGCTTCATTCCATGTCGTCAATGCTGTGATTGTGGGTGTCGTTTTGAGAATGTGTTTGAAGCGCTCCACGTTTTCTTTTCTCAATGTTCGTTTTTCTTCCTATGTGCACTATTCAATGAGAAAAAAAAAACACACGAAAAATATACAAAACAAAACAAAACGAACTGCATCTTTTCTTCGAAATTCAGTCATAAATTCGTCGAATAGAGCAACTCGACGTTCGTCTTCGATTGATTGAAAACCGGGGTCTTCAGCGAAAATCTCGCACATTTTCTTATATTTCAGCATCACGTTTAAATCTGGACCCAAAGATCCCAATAAGCCAATAAATGTATCGCGTTCGTAATTTAATTTCTCCTCTTGGGCTTCCTGAATTCGAACACGAGAGAAAGAAAAAAAATAAGCCACGAAAATTACAAATTTTAGTATCAAATCAAACCTTGATTTTCTTTTTTTTCTCTACTACAAATTCTTGAAACGCCTGTTTTCTTTCTGCCAGCGTTTTCAAGGATCTATACATTGGCTTGTTGATGACTTGTCTCATTGTTTGCTCCCACGTCCAATCAAGGCCGATTTCCTTTTTTATATTTTTTTTAAAGGTCTTATAAAGAAGTGCCTTGTACATACCGCCTGCTCTAACATCTCTTTAAATGCGGCTTCGGCTTCTTCTTTAGTTTCGAAATTCATTGAAACGACAGCAGCTTGAGGATGAGAAATGTTTGCAACAACGGGAACAGCGGGAATTATTGTGATTGTAGAATCAGTAGGAGTGGCAGAAGGGGCAAGAGGAATATCGAAAGTGTCGATAATTGCCTGATATTCGGCTGGAACTTTCCAGACAGTTTCCTTGGTGACTGAACATTGGGAATTTAAAATTTGAATTAATTTTGAACTTTAAGAGAGACCTGAATTGCTGTAATATTTTCGGCCGTCCTCAGTTTTGTATTCTTTCCATGGACACGCCGATAACGCACGCTATGAGCTTTAAGTTAGCACCTGTTTTGTTTTCTCGAATTTCTCACCTCGACTGGGGTTTTAAGTTCGTCAGGTTTCTCCCATGTACTTTGTTGAGTAACTTTGTTGAAGTAATAGACCTTTCCGTCTGTCTTCGTGTGAGCGATCCAGTCCGACTCTTTTTTCTGAGCCTGTTGATTGTGTTTGTACAGTTACAGTGTCCGCTAAATAGCAAACGCGAAAAAGCGCAGCGATGTCGAAGAAACAGATGGAAGCATACCTGGTTGTTCGGATACAAGACCTGGTTGTGGCTGTGATGTGGACCGTGCCCATGCTGCAAGATTGGTCTGGGCGGCATTCCTGGCATTGCGGGAATTCCGGGAATAATCGGCAATGCGCCTGGAATCGGGGGCCATTGCTGCGTCCGATTACTACGCGATTAGTATCCAGATAATAATTGTGTTCGTTTGAATTGCTCACATTCATCACTGTTTTCTTTATTTTTTGCTTGCAAAATAATTCGGATCCAATGAAGTTAATGTTGACAACTTTTTTTATTAGACCCCCATTGATACGCCCACTCCCTCTTCTCAGTGGAGTTTCTCTAATAAAATTTTGAATTTCAAAGATGTTCCCTTCGGGTAGTGACAAATCAACTCAACTTTGAACAAAACATAGAACAACTCACTATCTGTCTCAAAGTATTCATTTCCATTCATTAATTGTTTTATTTTATCTAATAACGAATGTTTTATTTCAATCACAGACAGCTTTTCGAAATCAGGGTCTTTACTTTCATTCAACTCTGACTGTAATTGTTTGACAGTCTCTTCCAACTCTATTATTCGTTCCTTCATGGATTGATTAATGTTGGCTCTCGTTGGATTGACCATTTTCATCCATTTGTCAGGCACTTCTATCACCATGGCTTGATTTGAACCAAAATAAGGTACACCCACTTTAGAAAGAGTAGTATTAATTTTACGTTCTTGTACTTCATAGTGATGTTCATTACGTGGGTCTTTATAGATTGTTCCAATAGGGAGGGTCTTTAAGAATCGATTTCTCACAGTTGTGGATGGAATTGTAACAGTCATAGTTTTAATAATAGGAAAGAAAATAAATAAAAATAATTATCAACGAATTTCAAATAAACAGTTGTTGGTCTGTTTCAATCAAACACACCCATCATTTGGGTGAAAACTCTCACTAACATAAACACAATACCTCCCTCTGTATTTCAGTGAGAATAAAACCCTTATTCAAAGTTGAGTTGATTCATCACAACAATGAGTTTTCTAAGTGAGCACTTAAATCAATTACACTCTTCATCACTATATTCAAGTGAACACTCCTCACTTTCTTCAAAGTTGAGATGATTTGTCCCTTGCCGAAGTGAAGGAGTCATCAATTAAAAATTTTATTAGAGAAACTCCACAGAGAAGAGGGAGCGGGCGTGTGCATGGGGGGGGTTTTGAAATCTTCTGGTTCCTTTTTTATTCGTATTTTGCCATCAAATACCGATTTCTTCTTTATCTAGTCACACACAGGGTGTTTAATCCCATGTAATATAATCCCATTCCTAATTTTTTTTTTTTTTTTGATTTTTTACTTATTCAAAAGATAGAAAAGATTTCATGCTCAACAATTTTGCATTTTAAAAAGTTGTTCACAAGAGATTGAATTATATATGAGAACAAACAATAAAAAATTTAATCTAAGTGAAAGGAAAGGAAAAAATTTGAGAAAAAAATAGCGTAAGTGGGAATTTGTTCTAAGTTTGTTTCCGCTTGCAGTTTTGTACCATTGCATAAGTGGCAATTAGTACTTCTGCAGGTATTATTGGTATTGCGTTGTTCCTATTCGGCCACTCTCTTTCTCGTTCTTGTTCTTCGCGCCAACAAACTGCCGTTTCAAGACGTAACTATTTCTTCGGAATGCCAATCGCAGATTTTGATATTTTTCGCTTTATTTTCTTCTTCCCTTCTTCGCTGCTGCCCACACGATTTCTGCGATACTCTAAGTTGCTGCTGCTATTTTTCTTGGTGGCAACACCTGGTATTCGTTTGGGCCGGTCCCGTATTCCCGGTCTTGCATTATGGCAAATAAACGACAAACAAATCAGAAATTATTCATTCATACAAGTTTTTTTTCTACCAGACTTGTACAATCATTTTTTGCTTTATTCAGACCTCACTCCGTCTCCAGTTTTCAACTATATGCAGCTCACTTGCTTTGACAACATCATCTCCAGTAAGTTTGTATAGCACTTGATTGCGTGGCCCTTCAAACGCAATCGCCAAGTAAACAAGCCCCAGCAGTACAGGAACCTCAATTAATGGCCCAATAACGGCAAAAAATGCCTCTTTACTATCGATTCCATAAGTAGCAACAGCAACAGCAATAGCAAGCTCGAAATTATTTCCTGCCGTTGTAAAAGATTGAGTAACAGCTAAAGAATGCGACGATTTTATGTTGCAAAAAATACTATACCAAAGTAGAGTAGCAGCGGAACAGCTGTTCTCAATGCTTTCTCAATGTCATGAATGATTTGATCGCGCGGTGCGGCAATCAAAAAAATTCAAATAAAAATAGAGAAAAAACAGGTCAGTCACCTTAAGAATAAACATTACAAAGATCGTGTACAGTAATCCAATCAACGCAAATGGCACAATCGCTGGCAAAAACTTGGTCGTGTCTTTTGCCAAAACCGAAGAACCAAATGCGTAATCATGCCTCCAACCAGCGGTATTCCAAAAAAAACAAGCACTGCACTCACTACCAGCCACATTTTAACTATTTCTGCGCCTTTGCCACTGCCACCACAAAAGGTACGCAATCAGTCCGTAGAGTAACAACTGCACCGCAACCAAAATTCCGCTAATCTCCACCAGTCAATTGATTCCAAATTAACACCATTGCAATGCATCGTGCTGCTCTAACGAGGATAATTCTAGTACGTTCGTGTGGCAAGTCTGGCAGAGTCGCCCACGCAAGGCCGGTCATGATGAGAGAGGAGCAATAATAACGTTGATAAGAAGTGAGAACAAAATAATTCCAATTGCTGATTTGTCGTCAAGGATTTTAGGAATTGTTTCATATTTTGCTTTGCTGTTGTAGTGGTCTGAATTATTGGGTTGCAGGTTTTATAATTTTTTGTATATTACCAGAGAACAGGGTACATCATGACCAAAAGACAATTTTTGTTTTTTGTTTTCATGATTATGCGCAATCAAAAATACAAACTTGCCTCTTTGAAAATTGTGGATTTCGCAATCACCAAGCAGACTGTTCACGACGATCTCAATTACATGCTGAGTACTATATCCGAATAATTCAAAACAGAAATCGCAGAAAATGAAATAAAAGTGCCAATTCTTTTTTCAATCCATAACAAGCAACAATGACATTGATACAACAGATGTAAAAACAAAGAATCTCAACATGTTAAAAATGAAATCCAATTTCAGCTAAAACTGCAACACTAGAATTCATCCAAGAAGATGTCGAATTAATAGGAACATTTGTAATTGTTCCATTTCCAAACAATACAGTCTGCGCAATACGACCATCCACACTAACTCCAAACACATACAAATTTCCAGGCGGCGCCACGGATCTATTTGGAAGCTTTCAAATTATGTGAATTCTTCAGGTGTTTCGATTAAAATATGGTAGCAAGTCACAGTTAACCATATTTTAGATCACTACATGACAGTTCATGCAGATACATTGAAGTATTTTTTTTTTTTGACACAGGATTTGCATTTTTTCACTTTTTCTGAAATCACAAATGGCCCAACCAAAACAGAAGGATTCGTTCTATGTTGCGCTCGCTAAGGACTTTGCCGCTGGTGGTGTTTCCGGTGCTGTTTCTAAGACAATCACCGCCCCGATCGAACGTGTGAAGCTCGTTATCCAGACCCAGGATGCCAACCCAAAGGTTTTCTTTTTTTTTAGCACTTCACTCTTACTAAGAAGGAAAATTGATTTTTGCAACAGATTATCTCTGGTGAAGTTCCCCGATACACTGGTATCGGCAATGCTTTTACCCGTATTGCGGCTGAACAGGGAATCGCCGCTTTCTGGCGTGGAAACTTCACCAACTGTGTGCGATACTTCCCAACTCAGGCCATCAATTTGGCGTCGAAAGACTTCTTCAAGGGTCTATTTCCCAAATATAACCCGAAGACTGACTTTTGGCCTTTCTTTGGTGCCAACATGGCATCTGGTGGTGCTGCCGGTGCCTTCTCGCTTTCTTTTGTGTACCCACTGGACTATGCCCGTACCCGTCTTGCTTCTGGTTTGTTCTTCTGTTTTTTATAAACGATTTCCGGCTCTTTTGGTTTTTGTCCCATTATTCCCATTATTGTTTTATGAATATTTTCATTTAATGTCAAAATTCATCAGATGTTGGTTCTGGAAAACGTCAGTTCACTGGTCTTGGCGACTGTCTCGTTAAGACTGCCCGTGGGCCAAAGGGAATCTTAGGATTGTACCAAGGATTTGGAATTTCTGTTGCCGGTATTATTCCGTACCGTGGAGTTCAGTTTGGTTTGAACGACACTATCAAGGGACTTAACCCGTGGGACAAGGACACCACGTTCATCGGAATCGCATCCAAATGGGCCGGTGCTCAGTTCTCCGTCATCATGTCCGGTTACGTTACTTATCCTTTTGACACCATCCGTCGTCGTTTGCAGATGGAGGCTGAGAAGCCGGTCGACCAACGTATCTACAAGGGTGCTATCCACTGCTTCAATAAGATTATCAAGGACGAAGGTGCTAAAGCTCTCTTTAAGGGCGCGGGTGCTAATATTCTTAGAGGAACCGGTGCCGCGCTTGTGCTCGTTCTTTACGGTGAAATCCAGGCTTACTTGAAGGCCTAAAAATATGTCGAGCAAATTATTCGACAAAACACTGTTTGTTGAAAAATCTTCTTTGATCGCATGCTTTTTTTTTTTTTCTTTTGGTTTTTTATGTGTGGCGTTGTGATCCAAAGAGTTTTTGATTCTTGATAATTTGCGCCATGAATGGTTGCGGTTTTTCACTTGACATCACACAATTTGGAGCCTTGCTTAATATGATGTCAGTCAAAAACCCACTTTAAATACGTTTTTTCGCACTGGTTGCCCAAATTAGATCTGCAGTAGGTTTTTCCTTCACATCTTTGGCTGAACGTTATATTTATGCTCGACCGATCTGCGATTATTGTCCAAAACGTGGATTTATAGTAGTCCAACAATCCTTATCAATGTAAATTAGATCATTATGTTTTGGCTTGGATTCGAAACTGAAATGCACCGAAAGTTTCCTTAAGTTAACATTTTTTTTGTTGCAACTAGTACATCTGGAGGAAAATCTGGCGCGAGACGTTATCAAAATTATTCTCTAATCCGTGGAATATGTTTGTAAGTTTTTTTATGATCGCTCCGTAATTGGTCGGGAATGTGATTTATGCCCATTCTTCCATCGCCAATGTTTGTACACTTCAATTTTTCTTTGTGTGGTTACAATTTTTTACAATAAATACCATTTGGCTCAATTATTTCTATGCATGAAAACTGTTGTAACTTCTGAATTATTCAATTTTGTCTCGATTTAGTCGAGTTCCGCATGTGTTTGACCAAAAAATATGGAAAAATACTCTGTTTCGATAAGTAAAAGATACATTCAGAAGACGTAAAAGAGTATACAATTGATTTAAATTTCAGAAAAATTCCGTAAGAAGGCAACTTGATTTTCTCTTCTTTCAGGAGACAGGGGATTGATAATTGGAATCTCATACAACAGAAAATTTTCCGAGCACAAAGACTTTTCTCTTTTTTTTTTCTTAATTCCACAGAAACATTCAAAAATGGCCACCCCACCAAAGCAAAAGGACTCTTTCTACGTTGCGCTCGCGAAGGACTTTGCAGCTGGTGGTGTTTCTGGCGCTGTTTCTAAGACACTTACCGCACCGATCGAGCGTGTCAAGCTCGTTATCCAGACCCAGGATGCCAACCCAAAGGTTCGTTTCTCAATGGCGCGATCGCCATTTTTTTTTAAATTTAAATTATGCATTTATTTTTTACTAACCGCATATTCTTTTATTTATAAAATATAATAATTAGATTATCTCTGGTGAGGTTCCCAGATACACTGGTATCGGCAACGCTTTTTCCCGTATTGCTTCAGAACAAGGTGTTGCCGCTTTCTGGCGTGGCAACTTTACAAATTGCGTGAGATACTTCCCGACCCAGGCCATTAACTTGGCGTCCAAGGACTTTTTCAAAGGCCTGTTTCCCAAATACAGTCCAAAGAATGAATTTTGGCAGTTTTTTGGCGCCAACATGGCTTCTGGTGGTGCTGCCGGTGCTTTTTCGCTTGCTTTTGTTTACCCGCTTGATTATGCTCGTACTCGTCTTGCTTCCGGTACGTTTTGCGCAGAACATTCCCTTCTCAAATTTTTTCGTAAATTGTAACAAATTTTTTTAGACGTTGGTTCTGGAAAGCGTCAATTCTCAGGCCTTGGTGACTGTCTCGTAAAAACTGCTCGAGGACCAAAGGGAGTTCTTTCGTTGTACCAAGGATTCGGAATCTCTGTCGCTGGTATTATTCCATACCGTGGAGTTCAGTTTGGTTTGAACGACACTATCAAGGGACTTAACCCGTGGGACAAGGACACCACCTTTATTGGAATCGCATCCAAATGGGCCGGTGCACAGTTTTCCGTCATTATGTCCGGTTACGTCACTTATCCGTTTGACACTGTCCGTCGTCGTCTCCAAATGCAAGCAGAGAAACCAGAGAGTGAACGTATCTACAAGGGTGCCGTTCACTGCTTCAACAAAATTGTTAAGGATGAAGGATCTAAGGCACTCTTCAAGGGAGCTGGTGCTAACATTTTGAGAGGAACTGGTGCTGCTCTTGTGCTTGTCTTGTATGGAGAAATCTCTACTTACTTGAAAAACAACTAAAGCGGACACTATTTAATAAAGCAAAAGATTTTTCTTTCTCCTTCCTTTTTAGATGTGATTTAAGTCTTAATCACACACTCTACAGCTAAAACATGTATTTTTTTTTGTTTGCAAAACTTATCGAATCTACTTTAAAGTTTTGTCAACAAATTTCACTGCGAAATTTTATGAGGCGAAGCAATTTCATAAAAGTAAAATTATATTATTAAGCGGATCAATTCTGTCTTGTTTTGGTGTAGCAAAATTATATATATATATTTTTTTTTCGCTAATTGTTTAATTTTCTGATAATTTTACTCACACAAAAATAATTTTGTCACCATCATTTTCCAAACTTTCTTCCGTACATACACCACACCAAACATATACCACCTTTTTTTTTGCGTGGACAACTGAGACACCAAATTCAGCTGCTAGAATTCCGTCTTTGCTGTTCAAAGGCTTCCCTCCATGACTTGAATTGATTGAGTCTCTTAATAACCTCAAAAAAGCATCATGTACACTGCCATATTCAATATTCAATTGCGCAATCTCGTGTTTGTGGCAGTGTTTGTGAACGTAATTAACAATCATAGCGACAGCTTTGGCAGCAATCGCAGCAACCACAATGCAAATGTTTGTAAATAATAACAAAGTAATTTTGTTTGCACTTTGGCAAGTGACAACAAAATTTCCTGATGAGTCAGTTTTTGCAGTCAAAGCAGTGTAAAGATTTGCAGAGTCCTCCACATCTAAGGGGACGTTATCAAGCACAACAAAGTTGTATTTCTGCATGGCAATGCCCTGGCTAGCAAATATTGACGTGTATAGAACATTGTTGTTTTGTGAAAGGTTATCGGACTCAAGAAGCACCAAAGAAGAGTATTTTGCTGGAGTTTTGATATATCCAAGATGAAGAATTTGGAATGCAAAAATGGTGTGAATTCCATTGGACAACTTGTTGACAATGAAAATGCAGCCTCAAAACATAAATCTAAAGTTTCTTCTTTAATTTTAACATCCAGATCTGGCATGCTCAACAACAATGAACGATTAAACAAGGGTTTCACTCCATCCCAGCAGTTTGAAATATCAAATCCACTATACCAAACATCAGATGCAATGAAGCGTAGCACAAGTCCAGTATTTTTCCATTCATTGATGGGTGAAAAATGAGTTGAGGATTGGGATCATTTAAATTGGTATTCAAATAAAAACCTGTCGACAAATTTTTGTTTAAGAAGAAACTACTGTTGCCAGAATAAAGATGCTGAGTTTTACTTTGTAAAATTCCTGAGTTCATAAAAGTTCCTTAATTCACTTTGTTGCTGAAACTATTTCCAGAGCTATCCAATGTGATTGGATATTGGTATTTGTGTCCTCATCTCTTCTTTATGATATTTCATCTTTATTTCCCTACCTCATCTTTACTTATCTATTTCTTATATTTGATCTCATATCTTATTTTGTCTCTTTTTACCTTCTATGATGGACTTTGGGTTTTTGGGAAGTCCTGGCTTTATACTTCTCAGGATCTGTTATCAGGGAGATCTCCTATCTCCTATCTAGAAAAAATTAGAGTTATGGAGATTGAAATTAGAAGCCAAGAATTGCACCATAGATAGGACAACAAAAGGATATATAAAGGGCAGGGAATCTGGAATTTCTTTTCTTTAGTTTTGTTGTTATTATCTTGTGTTTGCACTGTCTTGTTGACAGTATTGCTCTCAAATATATTAGGATCTATTTGAGCTACTTTAACACAAAGGGTAAATGTATTTGAGGCTGGCAAGATTGCCCATCAAAACATTTTCAATTGGAAATTTGAAAAAAGAGTTGTAGTAAGCTCAACAATTGAGCAAATAAAAGCAAGTTGTGTTCTCTTGAATTATGTTTGTTGTGTCACTGCCATATTTGATGGTGTGAGAAATTGAAGGGCCTGTTGAAGTTCCAATGACTCTATGGTGAGAGTTAAAGGAATAAAACAAGTAATGCAAATAAAAAGTAATAAAAGTTATTTTATTGTTATTATTTTGGTCCAAATTAAATAAATAAAAATAAATAAATAGTTTTTATTATTTTTATTTTTTTATTAAAAATTTAGCCCAGTAAATTTTTCCAAAGAAAAAAAAACAAACTGTTGCAAAAATGTACCGCAACAAGCTAAAACAGGCCGCGCAACATCAACGCGCCATCCATAGGAGGCGGCGCTGATGTGCGCAGCACAGGAAATGCACCAAGCATAAGCTTAGCCATTCACGGTGAGTTTTATCATTGTTTTTTCTTAAATAAAAATCTAATTAATTGAGATTTATTGTTTAAAACAAAACAAAACAAAAACAGCTGCGCGACGTCGACGTTACCCACAAGGATTTACGCCGATGCGCGCAGCGTGCAGACACCTGTCAGACAACAGAGCCAATTTGGCTGTTGTCTGCCTGTATTTATTTAAAA
>JADGJH010000592.1:3821-16372 GCA_027596945.1 Physocladia obscura
ACAAAAAGCGGACCGACATCTCGCAAATGACATTCAGCGAGGAAATGTTCCAAAGCAAACTCACGAAGCTCGTAGATACGCAAGATTCAATCAACCTTGTATCGCACTGTGAGTAATGGATGTCTTATTTGTTCAACTCACAACACAAATAATTGTTCAGGGCTTATTTACCACCGCAAGAATGCCAAAGAATCCGTGACCGTATGGGCAAAAGAGTTTGCGAAAGGTTGGAGGCCGATGAACCATCGTCATCGTTTTGCTGATACTGTTCTGCTGACCGAGAAATATTTTACCATAATTCACAACACAGTCTCGACAAACAAAAAACTTACGTTTCTGCATCTCGCAAACGACGTCTTGCAAGTATCACGGAAAAAAGCGGATGATTTCAGCAAGGAATATGCAAAAATACTTCCCACAGCGCTACGCCAGTTTTCCACTCATGCGAATGATGATCTCAAAGCAAAAGTGCGCCGTTTGCTCACAATTTGGGATGAACGCGCAGTTTATACGAAAGATTTTGTTGCTGAGCTTAAAGCGCTTATCGTTGTTGGGGCTACAGAATCATCGTCTTCTTCCTCCTCCAAACATTCCAGACCAAACAGTGGTACTTCCACGAAACCTCCATCCGCACCACCGCAGTCACCCACATCAATTTCTGGATCGCATCACCATACCGACACGGTTAACTTACTATATTTCAGTCAATTCTGAAAATTTACAAAAAAAAAAAAAAAAGGTGAAATCCATCCTTCATCATACAGATTCGATTAAGCATCTGCACACGAACCGTGTATATCTTGAACGTACGATTTCAACAGCAGAGCCAAGTCTCGATCCGGCTACTGTCGCCTCGCAGCTTAATTCGTTAACGATGGCACTTGGATCTGAACTTAATGCTCGTAAACGCCTCGTGGATGATTTGAAGAGATGGATCAACGTTGAAGAATCAGCTATTTCGAAAATTTCCGATGCAATTCAGGTATTTAAGGAAAAAGTATCAACAAATAACAATAACTAATAAAATCCTGTAGGACTTGTCAGTGACATCGCAACAACAACTATTTTTGAAAGCAGAACTACCATCGCCAATTTCTTCTGCCAACGCAGCGATGGCAAACACATTATCACCCAACAGCAGTTATCATGAGCAGCAACAGCACGAAAGTAGAGCCGAATTCACAATAAAGACAAGATGGGATTCCAATCAAGAGCAAAAAGATTTCGAGTCTTCAACGCCAACAGCTTCACCAAAGCAAATTCCACGGCTTTCCTCGTCAAAAAATATGTTTTCTGATCAAATGCAAATAGACAATGACCACCAACTTTTGCCGTTTTCACTACCATTGCCTCCGCCTCCACCACCTCCGCCGTTGGTGGAAGGCACTGCGGCACCAGCAGCACAGTTTAGTGGTGGAATTACGATTCCGGCAGAATTATTGTTTGCTGCACAAAGCGCGATGCAAAATAATGAGCCGGGGAGTGCAGAAGTGTTCAATTTGCTTTCGGGAATTACGGGAAGTAGTGGCGATAGCTTTTTTGGAGATATTTCAACAAGTAAAGATACTGCTGTTGCCACTGCTGCCGCCACGGTAGGAGGCAGCTCCAGTCGGGATAATGGTGATTTTGGTGGTATTAACAATGTGAATGTCAGTGGAGAAAATGGTGTTTGACAAAAATTAAAGGAATAAATTCTGTAACAGCAATTTTTTCTAATTGAAAACTTTTTAAAACAGTTAAAAAACTGTAAATACTGTGGCTGTGGAGTTAATTTTATTATTTGTACTCAACCAAAACAGTTGCAACTTCTTCCCGCTCTTTCACCCATGCGACATGCTTCGCATTGGCCTTGGTCCTGCCAATCTTCCAGTTGCTTGCGCTGATTGTTGAGGGCGTTGGTACTGTTGTTGCTGTTGTTGCGTGAATTGCTGCTGTGACAATTGTTGCTGTTGTAGGTTTTGTTGGAATTGTTGCTGCTGCTGCTGAGGAAATTGCTGTGGTTGTCGCTGTTGTTGTTGCTGTTGTTGTTGTTGTCGTTGTTGAGAAGGTTGACGCGCTAGTCTACTGCCAGAATCACCAATATCAACAACAGGATTATTTATGTTACTGCTGTTGTTGTTATTGTTGCTGTTACTGTTATTGATTGCTCTGTTGTTTCTGGTTGAAACAAATTCTGATGGTCTGCCAGGCGCAATTTCAGGTTGTCTATTTGATAAGTTTGAAATCGAACCAAGAACTTGGGGCGCTCCACCTGATATAAGAACAGGTCGGCTTTTCATGGTGTCAAGAATGCCGAGAGGTACCAAGCCCTCCATGCCAACAACTGAACGTCGATTTCCAGCAGCCGTACTTGGGTTAACGCCCGGATTGGTGCCAGAATTAGTTGCTGCCGATGATAACTTTAGCAACTTTACTAGTACCCAGCCACCTGGATCAACACGCAAGATACGTACAATATCGTCAACGCACAGAGCCAGCTCGGTGGCAGACAAGGATGCGAATGCATGAAGTACTGTTGTCGTAGTCCCAGCACCACACTTGTCTACAAGATTTGGTACGGTTCCAAACTGTGGACCACGCGTTTGGTTCTCATGCTCTGTCTTAATAATCGCAACTTCTTCATACTGATGGAATTTTGCTCGCGGAGGAGTACCTAGAGCACCAGCTCCAGACGCGGACGCTGAGTTATTACGACCGAGCGAATGTGACAAGAACTTTGTCCGTGGCAAGGATTCATTTTTCCCCAGTTCTTCGCTTTCTTTGCCATCTTTACCATTGCCACCGTCCTTGTTGTCTCTGGCAGCTGCTTCGGAGAGGGCAGCCTTTAATGTGGGGTTAATCACAATTTTTTGACTGCTTATCTGGTGGTACCTGAGTTTCCTTTGTTACTCCTGGTGCCTGCCACCACTTAAGCGTGGTTGGAGTTGTCTGTGAGACTTTTGACATGTGCAACTTGACAGGGTTAGGAGCCACCTGCAAAAAAAGTAATTGCTCATTAACTGCGTTAAATATAATTTTTGCACAAGAACCTCGCGATTTGCATCGGCCGAGGCAGAGAGAGCATTAAAGAGTTGTTTAGCAGCGGGTTGTGGGTCAAGGGTGGCTCCGCGCAAGGAGTAGTTGATTGGCGGGGGGACGACAATTGTGGTTGGTGCCGACATAGGCAGACCCGAGTCTGAAAGCAAAACGGGCGGTTCCTCCACGCGAACCTTGCGCAGCGTGCCCATTCGTGCCAAAGTTGCCGTGAGAGTGTTACTTCTGGTCAGAGTTCCTCCCCGGACCAAAGTATTTCCATTGCCATTACTGTTACTTATAACACCGTTAAGACCTTGTCCACTCGAGCCGAATCCAATCCCATCCGATCCACCTCCTTCGATACCCCCATCTTCCAACGACTTAGTTGTATTGCTGCGGCTCAAGCTTTTACTGCGAAAGAGTGACCCCATCTATCACAGATTTCCCAAGTTCTAAATTGAAAAGATATGCAAACTGAAACAAAAGGAAACCACGACTCAGCAAAGTCAGCTATGAAAACAGCGGTGTCTCAATTAGCTAGAACAATTCAAGTCCGTGTATTTAACGACCAGGTGCGTCGTTTCTGCTCAAGTGAATTGCAAGATCTCAAGTAATTTCATTATTCCCATGCTCTTCCCCATATAAATAGTGCGAAAAGAAACTGCAGAATGGCAAACAACAAAAACCCTACTCGTGCGTGCGTTGAATTTGAAAAGCTGCTGGACCAATGCACTTTCGATAATGTTCGCATAATCACAGATTTCAGGTTCTTTTGTAAAAGTCTATTTTACTCTTTTCTTACACCTATTCAGAATTGCTTGCCGAAATCAAGTTGAACGTCAAGAAGAGTGTATTGGGGGTATATTCGTGAGCAAAAACGTGAGCCGGAACGGCCAAAAAGAGTCTTGCGATGATGTTGTGAATGATTTTGCTGATTGCATTGGAGGTGGCTGGATGTCGCGCAAAAAAAAGGATTCGAATAATAGTGCTTCGGTCTTGGATCGTCTCGGGAAGTTTTTTCATACATGACAAAAAGTATAATATTAAAAAAATGACATCTCGGCGTTCTTCGGCCTATCAGAGTGTTAGTTTATCCGCACTAGCTTCCCGGAAAAACCCCATACGACACACAAACACTTGCGAATATATTCGTGATAAACTTATCATTCCCGTATTCAATCATCTTGCCTTGATTCTTTCAGCTAACAGAGAAGTTTGTGGCACCATTAGCAAAAACTCACTGAAACGGACCTGCTAGCGAAGATTTTAGCATCAAGCTCCGTTCATATTGTGGGTAACTATGTTCTTGGAAAAACGATTGGAGAAGGTAGTATCTGTCAATTTGCTAGGTTGAATATTGACATGGTTTCATAGGAACATTCGGAAAAGTGAAGCTTGCTGTTCACTCTTTGACGGGGCAAGAGGTTCCTCAACTTCCCATATCTGTCCTCCGCCAGTATTAACCCATTTCCTATTTTCAGGTGGCAATCAAGGTCGTTGATAAAATTCATGCTGCTGTTGTTGCTCGCGAAGTAAACTCACCACAAAACAAGAGCATTCCGATCAACATACAACTAAAACCAAATCCAATTTTATGATAACATAAACTATTTCCGATCAGATCGAAACATGGCGACATTTGCATCATCCACACATTGCACGCCTCTATGAGGTTCTAACGACTGAATCCAAAATATACATGGTGACCGAATACTGTGCGGGCGGCGAAGCTTTCGACCACTTATGTCAAATCCAACGCATGCCTGACACAGATCCTGGGACACGTCGCATGTTTCGTGAAATTGTCGAAGCCGTCGGATATTGCCACGCTATGAATTTTGTACATCGTGATTTGAAACTGGAGAATGTATTGTTGACTCCGGAGCTGGCTGTCAAAGTTATCGATTTTGGCTTCATGCGACCATATAATGAGCGGAATTTGCTAGATACTTATTGTGGAAGTATTGGATATGCTGCACCTGGTCAGTTCATATAATTTAATTTTTTCATAATTTAAAAACATTATTTTGCAGAAATGATAACTGGGAAAAAATACAGCGGGCCTCGTGCAGATATATGGTCTCTTGGCGTCATATTATATACTCTTTTATGCGGATATCTTCCATTTGACGATGACAATGAAGCGATCGTGCATCAAAAAATCAACACGCTTGACTACGAGCTTCCAGATTTTCTTTCAGATGGTTATTTTCACTGATTCTTCATTTTTCTCAGTCACTCATCATATTTATTTTTTCAGACTCAAAATCTCTGATTTCGCAAATTTTGCAAATTGAACCTGATGACAGAATATCAGTGCCTGAAATTTTGCAGCATCCGTGGTTTATGACGAATCACCACCATGCGTCCCCACTTTCAGCTCATACAACTCAGCCCCCTGGAATACTTCAGGAATTTTTCACTACACGAGAAGAAGTTACCGTGTGTGCCAGCCTTCTAGAACTTGGATTTGATGTTCCGCGAATTCTTGAAAGTGTATGCGGCGACGCATGCGACTCAGCGAGTGCATTATGGCATTTGTTAGTTGCGAAAGAAACGGAGAAAAGGCGGCGGTCGCGAAGTAGCAGCAGTGTTATCAGTGTTGGCAATGGCGGGGTGGTAGATTTTTTGCAAACGCAACGGGAAAACAGTGTTGGCAGCAATAATAGTGCTCGTGCCAGAAGTGGTAGTGGGGGTAGTGAAAATGATGATACTACAGCCAATGATGCAGGTGCTGGCCGGATAAACTTAATTCATCCCGAAAATTCTAATACAATAGAAACCGCTGTAATTTATTCTCCATCCATCAGACCTCGACGAACATTGCCACCAATACCAACAACATCACCGTCTGTTATTTCTTCTACTTCAGCCTCCTTATCGCAAATTCCGCATTTAGCGAATCAGCAAAACCTAGAAGTGTTTGCAGTGATTTCGATGAAAGCTATTCAACAAGCCGAAACTTTTTTATCAGATGCCCGCGCGCGGAGAATACAAATAACAGAATACAATCGACAACAAGAAGCATTATTATCTCTGCCGACAATTTCCACTGGTACATTTAATAACAACCTCAAAAACGAAAATTCTATAACACCATCATTAACGGCAGCAACGATTCGCCGCACATCCGTCGGACTTCTTACAGCTGCACAAATGCAACAGCAACATGGATCTCCACAACCACCATCTCACAGATACAGCCACGAATCGCAACCAAAAATGGGCTCACTATCGTCTTCTTCGACACTATTGCCTTCATCTCCGCCAAGTCTGTCGATATCAATTGATAAAAAGTTGCGTGGACTTCAAATGGGACCAGCACCGTCAAGTGCACCACAATTGCATCCTGTGGAGTTAGCCGCAGCTAGTAAATCTGGAAAGCGTGCAAAGAGCGCGGGAACTGGAACGGGGCGATATAGTGGGGGTACAGGCAACGGCCGTCGAACATATGAGCTTGGATCTTCGTCTTTGTTGACAACTGTATCAATATCGCCACGATTTAGACGTACACAAATTACCGAAGAAGAAGAAGACGCCGAAAATGGAGAGGCCGTAGGGAGAGATAATATTGTGGATGAGAAGGAAGAAACTGCAAGGAGGCGACGGCCGGTCTCAGCCGGAGTCCTTGAGGGCAGTGTCGGAGGGATCAGTAGTGGGCGTGGTGTGGCAAGGCTGTCAAAGTTGCGTAATTCTGAGAATGCATCATTTGTGTCAAACTTTATGGCATCATTTTCACGGAGTGGGGCAGGGGGAATCGATGGTACACCAAATGGAGAGGATTCGGGATCTGAAACGTAGAATTTCCAGGAGATTAATATCTGTATTCTGTTGTGTTTCGTTTGCTTTGATTTTAGAACGGGAAAATTTTGTCCAGGGGTCATTTTGCATCTTCAAGGGTCAGAAAAAAGTTTAAAATTATAAGTGAGTATCTAAAAAAGAAAGCATGCAAAGCCCCAGCCGCAATAGCCGGACGCGTACATTGAGCTTGAATATTAACGTGAATGTGACGAGCAATAACAGTAGCAGCAGTAGCAATGCCGCGTTATCTTCATCATTGTGGCTCTCTTTTTCCGCGTCAAACAATGACAATCCAAGCAACGCGACCAATCAAGCGCAGTCTGGAATACCCGCTCCAACAAGGACAACAGGAATAGTCACGGAAATAGTACCGCAGAATTTGAATTCAAACGTACCTGTGAATTTGACACCCTTATTCGTCACTCCAGTTCAGCCTATGGCAGCCGTGAATTTGACATTAAAATCGCGTTTTGAAAATACATCCAACAGCAAAAATAGCTGTTTTGACTTCAGCGAGTCGCCAACGTCATTAATTGCGGTGGTAGACGAGGTTCAGACACAATACCGGCGTCAAATTTTAAAAACAAGCCCAAGCAGTCCAAATGTGAACTCAAATACAAGCATAAATTCAAGCAGTTTCCCAAATAGAAACGCAATAAATGGTCTCAGTGGTCATGAAACAATTAGTCCGAGTATGCGCTGTATTTCGGGAAATACTCTGGTTCAGTTACCACGGGAAGTTCTTGGCCGCATATTTTTACAGCTCGAGAGCCCTGCGCCAGCGCGTTTTTTAGGAGTATGTCGAACTATCAATGCGGCTCTTGGAGGCGATGCTCATCTTCTGGCAACATGGCTGGTAGTACACACTCCAGGCACAGTAGCTAATAACAGTTGCAACTCAAATTCGAATTACAATTGTAACTATTACCACAATTATTCTCTGCGCCCAGTCGCGCCTGTCCATCCGCTCCTCGCCACAATGAAGCATTCAGCTCGCTGCAAATTACTCGACCGTAATCCGCGTATTATAGAGTTATTACTTGCTCTGGTGCCACGTATCCCACGCTACGAATTGCAACGCATCTGTAATTTATTTTTTATTTTATTTTATTCTCTTTTGACATTCCATTCAGACCGCCGTGCAGTCACTTACGAATGTATTGGATATAGTGGTCTCAGAAAATGTGCTGATATTGTTGCGAATTGGTCAATTCAATTTTTTGGGTACTTAGCAACCCTTTTATTCTTCTTACTTTATGTAATTTCTTTTCAGTGAACCTGTCAGCACAACTGTTCCGTTCCACAAGCCCCCTTCTTTGCCAAATGTGGCCTTGGTAAATGCTTTTACCAATGCTGAAACAATAACAGAAATCGCCCCTGCTGCAGAAGGTCCAGCTGGTATACAACATGCTCAACAAGGGGTAGAGAAAAAACAAAATAAAAAACAAAGAACAACACTGAAATTTGATCAACCCAGCAATATCCCGTCGATGACCGCCGATTGCTCCTGAATGCAACTGAATCCGGCAATCGCAATGTTATCGTTGACGTTCTTACTCGCGCAGCGTTGATTCTTGATGCACGTGTCCTTGCTGACGCTTTTATTCGTGCTTGGGATAATGCAGATCCACATCTTCTATGCCTCCCGCGTATTGGCATTCTCTGGCCTCGTTGCTCAGCATCCCGTTGGTTTATTCTCGAAAAGCTTGTGCAAGAAGAAGACGAGGTTGTCCGAGTCTTCTCACTGCAGCTGCCACCCAATAATGGTGCTGGCGTTCTACCAATACCTCCGCCGGGTGATGTTGGAATTGATCTTGCCGATGAGATTGTAGATACTGTTATGCATAGCATGCGAGTTTGCTTCGCATTGATTGAGGATGAAGTCAAGAGTACTTTAGCCAGAAGGCGATCTTCCACGAAACAGTCGTTTGCAATGAAAGAAAAACAAGAGAAGTTTGGTGGATTTAAAGGTTTGACTGTCAGTCGAAATTGTGACACACTATTGGCGGCTGGGGTGCTTCACGAGGTAGTTGGAATTGCTCGGCTTGACGACGAAGAACATAGAAATGATGATCAAGGTTGGGAGGAACAAGAAAAAGACAAAGACTACGATATTGCGAATATCAACCAGCGACGTATTTCACATATCTTGTCAGTCGAATTAATATCCCAAAAAGTATTTAAGCGACGTAAATGTATTTACACTGACATTTGGGAGCCATCTATTCCGTTTGTTCAACGCGCATTTGATGCTTTTGTTGCATTCGGATCAGTTCGTATGGTCGCACTAATGCTGTACAGCCACGGTCAGCAAATTAGAGTGAAACCATATCACCTAACTGCCGCACTCGATAGATTTAGTCTTCCCCTTGTATATTTTTTAATTCAATACGCTGGTGCAAACCCAACGTGGCCAGAAGACGTATCACTTTTTGGATATATTCGGAGACCAACAGATCCAAGCCTATTTGGCGGTCCAGTACCATCTATAGCTTCCCTCGATGCATCCGGACGCGCGTGTTGGGTTTGGGCGCTGCGACAGGGTGTGAATATTACTGAGCGACAATGGATCGCAATAGTGAAACTTGGCCCTGCAACTGTATCAGCAGTCGTTGAACATTATGGAGCGGCGGTATTTGATCCATGTCGTGACGACATGGCTGGATTTAAACACGGTTCTGCAAATGTTGTGAGAATATTGTCGCATGTAATTGATGGACGATATTCTGGGAGTTCGAAATGTGTGTTATGGGAAGCTGCGTACGGCGATGGAGTTGCTTTAACATATCTGATACGACTGGGAGAAATTTTGGCGCATGACTTGAAGCGAGGTGATCGCGAGCGGGTAATGGAACTTTTAGATGCTGGGGCAATTATTTTGGATCAGGTTTTACTTGTGGCGGCGGGAATATCTGATAGAGCGCCTGGAGAATGGGACGAATGGCCGCTTGCTGCACGCTGTTATCGTCGTGTTTTGGTGCAAAGACGAATGGGTTTGCCAATTCCGTCGATGGACACGTTGCAGAGACTTCCAGAAACTGTTGTGACAACCACTTTCTTGGCAGCTCTGTTTTCAACACGTCCTATTTATTGTAATCCATTGGCTGCTAATATTTATTCGCTATATCAAAGACGTAGACACCCAAATGCAGCCGGGGTGAGGATAAACTTGGTTCCAGTTCTCGAACGGGAAGTCGCTGTGCGAGTTGTTGAGACAGCTATGGATAATTTACGTGAACTTCTTAAAATGTGCGATGATCCTGCATACCCTGGTGAAGCGTATTGGTGAGTTTCAATTTTCAATTGAAACCACAATCCTGAAAACAAAAAAAACAAAAAAGTTTTATCAAGGGCATGTTGCAATTTGGACTTCGTGATAAGAACTTGCTAAGAGATGAGGACGAATTTTTCTTGCCTGATGATGAATGGGAAGAAGTTGCAAGTGCTTTGCTTGGGCACAAATAATAAAACTTTACTCACTTGAAAACAAAAATGAGGATACTGATGCCCATTGGTCAATTAAGTGTATATAAAGTAGGCTCAGTTGTGACAAAATTGGTGTGGCTGAATCTAAACAATTTGACAGGTCAACAAAATTAATCTTTGGTGGGCAAAGCCTGTGATAGATTTAAAAATAAATTATGTTACACAAGTTGAACATATGTTAAATAATAGTAAATATAGAATTGAAAATAGAAATATTATTTATTGGATAGGATATAAATTTTATTTTTATTCCTGGTGAAATTCAAGAATAAATGTTCTAGCTTTGTGTTGAATCCTGCAAAAGCAGATTCATTTGAACTTGTGCAATTGGGCACAATAAGATTCTAACTCAAATTATACTTTATTGTGCCCAATCACACAAGGTCAACTGAGTCCACTTTTGCATGATTCAACCTGCAATCATGCATCAATCTGCAGAGAGGTGTTAGTCATCTGCAATACAGAGATTTGCTGAATCTTTTGCCTGTGGATTCACTTCAAACAGTTTCTTGAGTACATGATTTAATTTTAGTAACAAACTTCTTCTTGTTCATTTTCTAAGGATAGAACTTTCAAATAAAATGCTTAAATTTGTGCCTCATTTAAACCATTCCTAATAATACTAAATTTCTTCTTGTTTGAATTTATGAGACAAAGATGGAACATTAAATTTCTCCATTCTTAAAAATAAATCCTTTGACAGAAAATTGTTGAAGCAACTTTTTGTTTTAGGTTTAATAAACAATTTTCTAATGTTGGCTAGTACCAACAAGGCAGCGAGACTTATAAATAGGCAAACTGTTCATTACTTTTTCCATATTGACAATAATGGCATCTATGATTTGAATGAAGCTGCTAAAATTGCTAGCAAGTATGAATATATTTTTCTTGACAAAGTAAGCACTCTTAAGTCAGAATTGTACAAAATTTTATACTATGTCAAATTAAAAATAAATATTAAAATAGTTTTAGTTGGTGATTATTCTCAACTACTTTCAGTTGAAAAGGTCCTCAGAAACTATGTGGATTCATCACATCGAGGGAGCTTATAGATTTCAACATCACACAACTTACTATAAACCACTGTTCTGGCAATTCAGTATCAAGATTGTTTGATTTTGTTGATACATTGAAGCCAGCAGACTTTGAAAACAATCACAAGTTTACCACAGTCAATTTGGCATATACACATGAAAAACAAATGGAAATCAATGAGATAATGATGAAACAGGATAAGTTCAAAAAGAAAAAGATGCTCAAGATATCAAAGAATCCTGATAATCCACATTCTCAAGATGTATCAATAATGATTGGTACTCCAGAAATTGCTGTTAAAATTCCATGACCAGTAGCAACAGTCTGGAATAATTCACTGCCAAATATAATTAGTCCATTAATTCTCTGTGTACAATAATTGAAATGCTCTCATTAAAGATTTAGAATTCAAGTTCTAATCATAACCGAGATGCCCTAACAATTGAAAGAGGCCATCTACAGTGATAACAGATGGTGATATGCTTGGTTTGATTGAACGCTGCTGTATCTTGTGTCATATTGATTGCTGCTGTATTATCCATCCTAAAATCATCAGGTGTGTATATGGCTTTCTGATTTTTTCCATATATATTGTGAAATAAACACATTTGTGCTACTGCTACTTCATTTGCTGCAATGTTTTCTGATTCTGCTGTAAATAATGCAGTAATTTCTGAACTTTACTAATTGTTGCAATCACACTTCTCCAATGCATTAATACTCTGTAAGTTCTACTTCTTTTTGCAGATTTGTTTGCAAAGCTTGCATTGCAATAGTCTTCCAAATCAAATTTATTGAATTTTCCAAGAACCAATGCCAAGTCTGACCTAAATAGTACAAGATTCCCTTTGCCATTTCATAATGCTTCTGCACAGGTTTTGACATGTACATTGCTGCAATGCTGGCTGCATAACTCACATCCTTTTGAGTAATTCTCACATGCATAATACTCCCAACAAGTTCCTGATGTTTCTTCACATCAATTGTTTCATCCAACTCACTTGATTTGTGTTCAAATTCTGTTGAGATTGGTATGTTGAATCTCCTATTGTTTGGTAGTGGTCTGTATCACTCAATCATGTCTTGAATATAGTTGAACTGTGAGATGCTCACATGATGGTTGAATTTGTTCAAAATTCCTTGACTTTCTCTGATAATTATTTTGTAAATATTTGTATTTATTTATATTTTGTATATAATTTTATTTATTTATT
>JADGJH010000593.1:0-16342 GCA_027596945.1 Physocladia obscura
TATATATATATATAGAATTTAGATGCTAAAGGGAGTACATTTGCAGCAGGATTCTCAGATGGTGTTCTCAGAATAATCACATACGAACTTCCACCAATAAAAAACACAACGAAATCAGTCTTTACTTTGCAATACGTTTGTAAACCACATAAATGCCCAATTGCAGGAATTAGCATATCTTCAGATGGAGAATATTTGGCAACCTTTGGAAGTACGGATCGAACAATATTTTTTTTCAAAATCATAAATAGTGCACTTGATGGCTTTGAAAATGATGACTCTACGCTAGCAACACCATTTTACAAAGAAAATATAAAATTTGTTCCAATCGGATATATTGAACTTGAAGAATGCATCGAATCAATTTCATTTGCATATCCCAAAATGATAGGCACAAATGCAGAAGATAGTGCAGATTCAGATTATGAAGAAACTGATGATGACGAAGATGAAGAAGAACAGAAAATTCAAAATATTGGCAGGTCAGCTCTGATTACATGCAATTCTGGCGAAATGTTTTCCATCAAAGTGCCACATCCAGAAAGTGTGAACACACAAGTTACATTTCAACTCGACACAGTGCAATTGAAACTCAAACCATGGATCCTGAATGTTCCAACTCCAAAAGCAGTAGTATCACCGCTGCAGATTCCAAAAGATGGTGACGATCAAAAAATTGTGTCTGAGGCGATTTCGCAAAACATACCTGAAACTGACGGACAGGCTGTCGCACCTGGAGAAATTGTTGCAAAAAGTCCAGACCTGAAGGCAGATAAACGAATTGGATCAGCAATCCGGAAAGTAAGAGGCCTTTCTATCACTAGTACTTCAGCTATTTCACGTGTATTATACCTCCCAATATCTGGTTACTTTTTTATTGCGATGGTCAACAAATATGGAGAGAGTGAAATCAGGTCATGCAGGTTTAACTCTCGCAAAATGAGCAGGTAACATTGAATTAATCTTTGGAGCAAACCAACAAATTTTGTTTTAATGTGTGTGTGTGTGTGTGTGTGTGTATTATAGACTCATTCTTGTTGGAAATTCAAAATTCACAACCTTGAGATTATCACCTTCTGGAAAATATTTACTAGCTGGCACCATGGACGGTACAACTTGTGTGCGCCAAATTAGTGTCAATGATATCACCATACCATCGCACTGGAAGCTTGGTCATGAAACATATGAGCAATATAGCAAATCATTCAACGACTCCGTCCAACACATTAAAATTGAACGCGGAATTTCACAGTCAGATCCGCTACCTCGCGACCAAATTTTTGATGGGCAATTTTGGATGGGACATGTTCATGATTGTGACCGCGGCGTAATATCAAGCGTGGCAATTTCATTTGATGAAGCATTTATATGCTCTGCTGGTGCAGATGGCGGGATATTCATGTTTAGAATAGCTTCAAATGCTATTGATGAACGGGAAGGTATTACCAAAAGCAAATTAACAAACGAAACTTACTGACATTTCTCGCCTGTTTTATTCAAAAGCACAAAATTTTGAAGGCTATGAGGCACCGGAAGAAGCAGAAACTGTGTTGGATATTACTGATAAAAGTGTTTACACAATTCAAGAAACCAAGGTCAAATCAGAACGGGACCGCGAAATTGCTGAAGCGGAAAGTAAAAAGATAGTGGCCCGTCAAAAGATTAATGCGTTACGGTCCGAATACTTGAAAGTGTTATCGACAATCGAGAACACCGACCACAAAACGCAATTTCCAGAAAATATGCAAGTCGATCCTGACTTGCATACAGATATTGGTACCAACAAATTTTTTCCCATTTTTTAATGAACAATATTCAATAGAAACCGAAACATCACAAAGGATTTCAAATGTTCGCAAAGAGCTTGAATGGATTTCAGAAAAGGAGTCAATTGGACCGAATAAGTTACACAAAAAATTTTTGGACAATATTAAAACATCAAGTATTCATGTAACAGCGATCCAATCCCCAAGTGCTGTCAGTACATTCCGAACAACAAAATTGCCAGAAAAAAGTGATATTTTCGGTCTTCAGAACATCATCAACAATAGTGAGCAGAATGTTACGGCATTGTTGAGTAGAGTTGGTATCAACACGGCAGATACTCACAAAGATGGGGGTGGCCTTGATATTGATGGCCAAAAGTCACAAAATCATGTGGTTAGCAAAAAAGCCACTGGGAAGCATGAACAAACGCAATTAAATGATTCTCGATCGAAATTGGAGGTGCGAAAAGCACTGCGGGCAGAGCGGGCACAAATGTGGAAAACACTAATGGACGCCAAGCCAGATGCAAATTACGAAGATAGGAGAGACGTTGCAGCTATTAGATATGCGGAAGCCCATATGGGTGACTACAAACTTAAAACAAGTGAAAAATATATTGTTCCTGAAAGTGAAAGAGTTGACGCCGATAAAAAACGGCGGCAAATTATTATATTAAAAGAAAGCATATTTGGCATCAAAGAGGTATGATTATTTCTCAGTAGTTTTAGCTTTGCTGATATTCTCAAAAGCAATTCAACGCGCAAATAATTGAGCTTCGAGACAGAAAGAAGCACATTTTAAAATATATAAAGGATCAAACTGAAAAAGTTCAAACTTTCAATCGAAAACTTTTTAAACTCGGTCACACAAACAAAAATTTCTTGATTTCGATTCCCGAAATGGATCAAGGATGCTATCCTGAAGAGCGATATAAAGTTAGTGACGCAGATATCGAAAGCTTAAAAATGGAAGAGACTATTCAATCGATGCGCGGAGGCGGTGATGGAGACTTTGATGGATTTGGTGGTGGAGGTGGTGTCAATAACAAAACAGGAGCAAACGCAGTTCCAAAAACACAAGATTCAGCAGAGTCTGAGAGAGAAATACTGGAAATTAAACAAAAATTGGAAAAGGATGTTGATCGTGATATTTTCAAAAAAACTGAGCTTGAAATTGCTGAAGAGGAAGCTGAAAAGAAAGCTTTAATCTTTCAGCGAAATTCTATCCTGAAGGTGAGACAACTTCGTTTGCTCAAGCATTAAAAAAATTAATTCGTTTTTTAATGATGCAGAAACTTGAAAGCTATATCCAAGCTTTTGATAAAAGCGTGGATACATTAATGCATGAAAGAATAGCTTTAGAAGCAGGTGATGTTTACTTATTTTAAATGCTTAAAAAACAAAAAATAATCAACAAAGTAAAATGAAAAATGAACAAAAGATGTGAAGCTGGTTGATATGAAGCTGCTCCTTCTTTATCGCGAATGGGTGCACCTCAAAGAATTTGAAAAACATGACAACTATCTCGCAGAAAAACTCCACACAAAACAATCAGAGAAAACTGAAATTGCAGTGAAGATAAAGGAATGCCAAGAAAAGTTGAATGGCAAGAAAGCTGAAGTAGAGGCAATTATTGGCAGTGAGAAGGAGTTGCAGGAAGATTTTGTAAAGACTGCTAGCGCTCATAATAGCAAATACGAAGACTTTTTGACTAAAGTGTTCAAGAAAAAAATTAAACGAACGAAAGTAATGTATTCTTTGTTTTTTCTTTTTTTCCTTCAATTTCTGACAAAGTACATTCTCAGAAAAAAGTCAAGACTGAAGAGGACGGAGTAGAAGAAGAAGAGGAAGAAGAGGAAGAGGAAGAAGGTGTTTGTTTTTTCTGTCAACTTAATTTTATAAAAAAAATAAAAATAAAAAAAAAGATGACGATGATGAGGATTTCGACGACGACGAAAGCGGTGGGGAAAATAATGAAGATGAAAGCCTCGATAGTTGTCCACCAGACCTGGATCCAACGGTCTTTAATCGAATATTAGAGCTTCGAGAAAGAAAGCTCGACCTTGAAGACGCGTTGGTTGAAATCCAAAAGGCCGTAGAGGTAAAAAATATATAATACAATATAATAAAAAGAACTATCTAATATTCTCTCTCTCACTTCCCCAATTTCCGCATATAGACATTCAAAAAAGAAAACGACACTCTCATAAAAAAAGAAAAAGTAATCGATACCGCTCTGCGAAGCTCGGAATCCGAAATCCAAGATTTCCAAACGCAGAAACAGCGCAAACTGAATGAACTCGACGTGATTGTTCCACTGCGCTTGCATCAGATTCAATACCTCGAAAATAACGCGCTTCCGCAAAATTTGAGCCAAGCATTAATTTTTGTTAATAATGGGCTTTATAAGCTGAAAAATCGGATAAAAGAATTGCAGCAGGTATATATATATATAAATATTCAATAATAATTTTTTTTAAATTTTTTTTCACAATTTTTTTTTCACAGGAAAAATTAGACATCCGTAAAAATCACAAAGAATTGAAAAAAATGCATGTAGCGTTGATAAAATCGCGTAAAGAGAAACAGCAAAAACTGACTGAACTCGAAGGCCGGGCGACAGATGTGCAAATGCTCAAATTCGGACAAACGATTGATTTGGAAAAACTTGAACGGATGGGGATAAATCGTAGCGCCGATGAACTTTCTGAAAAACTGCAAAAGGAGGACGATAAACGATTGAAGGAATTGGAGTTCCGAAATGTAATTTATTTTTATCTGTTTTCTTTTTATTTTAATTATCAGAAATAATTCAAGAGAGAAATCAAACGCGTCAAAGACACATTAACAGACATGACTCGCCAAAACACAGTCCTTTTAGAAAACCTTGTTAATTTAACAGAAGCGCATCAGAATCTGGAAGAAGCCCTGAATTTAAGTCAAGCAACTGTGGTACATGCTTCTTTACCAAAACAACCAAAATCTGACACAAAAAACAAAACAAAAACAAAAACAAAAAACCACTGTACAGAACGCCGAATACTCGGGGCTCCAAAAAAAAGACGTCCTTGAACGAAACAAACTAATTTCTTTGGTCCAAACCCAAGCAAACGAAATCGACGCCTTGAAAAAAGAAATCGAACTTCTCATCAGGAAACCGCTAAGGCAACAGCAACAGCAACAGCTTGCTGCTGGCCCGAAAAATGCTAGTAAAATGCTACCAACATACCATCGCGCAAGTGGCGTCAAAATGGCAACTGTTAACAGCATCCCTTCAAATCCTGTGGCTGATGTCGAGTATCGTAACGACGAAGCGGTTTTGTATGAAGAAGAGGGACAAACTATCCATGCTATTTGAACCAAATGATGTTGCATCATGAAATAAACATTAATTTGTTTGATATATAGAATTGATATAAATTTTTTTCAAAAGCATCAAAAGGAATCCCTATATTCAAGAATTCTCACACTTTTTTCTCCTTCTTTTCCTCGTCTTCGATACCTGGCTCCTCCATCACAGATTGCGGTAACAGCGCATTATGTAGCCGCGGCCGATGTGTATCAACCGCCTCAATATCTACTTTAAATCTAAAAAACGAAGAGAAAAAAAGTTCAATTAAAAAAAAAAAAAAAAAGAAGTTTTTTGTACCGTTCTTCAATACATCCATACGCTTTAAACGTTAATTTTATGACAGTATGCAAAGGGATTTTAACATACGGCAACTCTTCGTGACTATACCCCATAAAATACGCGTACAGCGCACGTAGGACGGCTTGGTGCCCGATAATCAAAATCGGGTGGTTGCTTTCATGGTGTCTTTCCAGCTCCAGCATGACTGGATCCAGTCGTCGAACAAGATCTGCATAACTTTCTCCGCCCTTATATCGATAATTATATTTGTCATCATCGCGTGCTAATGGAAGAACGGAATAATTAAAATTTTAAAAAAATAAATAATTGAATGTATATGTATACCAGCAAAGTCTTCTGGATGTCGCTCCTCAATCTCCTCATATGTCAATCCATCACAAACTCCAGAATCTAACTCATCAAGCGCCTTCCACTGCCATTGCGGATATGCTAAATGCGACGCCGTTTGAATCGTTCTCTTTAAAGTTGAAGTCCACACCGTCAGAGTCGGTTTAACATCCTCGCCTCCATCCCCCCTCTGTCGCCGCTGCGCATTCACAACGCTGCCTCCATCGCTAATATCAAACGCTGGAAATATCGCAGCCCCGCCTTCCTCCTCCGGAATTCGTTTCGCTCCCTCACCTGCGGCAACAGCCTTCCCGTCGCTTCCTGCAACCCCGCCGTCTTCACCGCTCAACCATCCGCGCCACGCCGTGTTCATTTCGTCCGCCGCAGAAGCAGCCTCGCGCGCGCTTGTTGCCACGTCATCCATCTGCCGCGCAATAAGCTCCGGCAGCCGCGTCGCGTACTGCCATCCGCGTGGACTCAGGTCGGCGTCGCCGCCGATTTTGCCCGCCACATTGTACATGCTCTCGCCGTGGCGCGAAAAGTAGACGCAGCGCGGGGTGATGTTGAGATTCATGAGGAAGTAGACGATTCGGGATTGGATATATCCACGCACATTGTTGACGAGAACACGTTCGCCAACATTGATGAGCTTTACGAAGGATATTGTTGAGTTGTTTTCAGTGCGAGAGAGTGTTTCATATGTTTTTGAATCTTTATTTTATTGAGAAGAAGGATTATGAGGAAATAATTATAAAAAATATTCTCACAATGGTAGATTCTAGACATGAAATCCTTGACTGCCTGTTCTGCTGGAACGTTTTCATAATCAGGAGAAGACAGTTTTACCTTAAATTATTTAGCAAAAATAAAGTACATAAAACAAAGAGACAAAAAACGAAAAACCTCTTTGATGTTTGCCAGAATTACATCCATTCGATCGCATATGCTTTCAACAAACATTACTTGAATATTTTCCTTTTCGCATCTGTCCATAATAATTTGCCGTCGTTCTTTTGTCGAATTTGTAGCATCGTCTAATAATGTTGATGAAATGAATGATCCATAAGTGATAGATCGAGTGGCCAGTTGGTGAATGAGTCCAGGTTTTTTCATTCAACGACCTTTTTTGTTCAACTTTTTACTGCGCTTAAACTTTCTTTTTTGTTTTTCTCTTTACTCTTTTCACCGCTTTTTCAATATATATTATTGTACACCTTTCGCTGAATTATTTTTCACTTGCTTCACTCAATTCTGCATTTATATTTACATATGGCAACTCTTGCAGCACCGACTTGACTCTTTTTGACAGCAATTTTTGGCCCCAAAGAAGGCGAGCCAACAATTTTTTGTTGTTGCTGCTGTTGAGACGCCGACGACAAAGAAGAAGCACCGACACCGACACTAGGGACCCCAGAGGCACCACTAAGGGAAAATGAAGACAATCGTCTCGCAGGAATAGGAGAAGCGCCACCAACAGAAACAGCAGCAGCAGCAGCAGCCGACAAACTCTCTCGAATAGAATCCTGTCGAAACTGTTCCCGTTCGCGTTCCTCTTTATGTTCCAAGTCGGTGAACCAATCAACCATATCGTCGAGGGCGAGGTCGGCGATTTCCTGACGCACACGCACCGATTCTTGGTTTGACGGGTCAAAGAACAGGTGCGGTTGGTTGGCACCGGCAACTTTGCGCCGGTAGTTCCCAACGTTGAATGTACGCGATGGATTTCCCAGCCAGTTTAGGTAACGCGCCATTTTGCGGCCAGTGTATGTTTTTCCTCGGGCTGTTGTTATCAATGAGTTTGAGTGATCGATCTGTCATTCACAATTAATTCAGGAGAAAACACATACCAGGAAGTCCAACCATTGCAACACACAACCGAGCTACAGCACACAAAAAAAACAAAAAGGTGGTTATACGTTGGTCAAAAAAAAAAGAAGCAAGTGATAGATGCTAATTCCAAACTTGTTGGTGGGGTGTATGCTTGAGTTCCGTATTCATGAAGTACGGATGAAGAAAGCGACGATAGAGAAACATCTGAGCCACCAACGGCCGCGCCGCCGACGAAACGTAAGGAAGTGTCAAGAAGAGATGATTGGCGGTCGTTCATCTTTTTTAATGAATAATTTTTTCATCACGTTTTTGTGGCTCAATTTGTTTTCCTGTTTCTTCGTCGGACACAATGATAACAACAAAGAAAAAAAACAATCCCAACATGAATACACAAACAATATTAAGTAACTTGGCCAATATGACCGAAAAATTTCCAAAGCAACTACATGCTCACAAAAATTGTACTACAAACGGTTCAACTGAAATGTTTTAATTAAATGACTTATTGATAAATGGTAATTTAGAATTTGTGAAAGATACATAAAACTTCTCGTTATATTTTGGAATCTGAATTTGCCTCACAATAGAGTGCCTCTATTATGGCTGAATATTGTGTTCAGGATAACATTTGGCCTACCCGAAACCAAAATCACTGAGGAAGATACAAAATAGCTGTAGTGTATTAACTAGTTTGGCAGTTAAATCCGTGAAACAAGAGAAGAGTTTTAATTACATAGCTTCATTCTATTATGATGACTAATATTACAAGTGAGCTTTAACAATTGGCGAAATACTGAGATTTGATTTTATGCTAATGATTTCGCTGAATTAACTTTCACAAACTTATGTTTATCTGATTTATATGATTTTACTTGACTGGACCATAACCAATTAGCTAATCAGGCTGATGGTATTTATGATATTATTCGAACATTCGCAATAGAAAACATTACAAATGTGGGTAAATGTTTCCCCCTAAAAGTTGTGCGCAAACTCAAAACAAAACGGTTCTAAACAGATAAAAGTGGTTTTTTGCTTTGGTATCCGTATTAGCAGAAAGACTTTCATTTTTAATTTGCTTCGTAGGCAAGCAATTATTTATCATAAAATGGATATCCAAGGCATCACAAATAATTAAAGCAAGCAGTTAAGAATAAAGATTATTATTTGAAAATATAAATAGTGTTTATTTAACAAGACTCTGAAAATATACAAATATAATGGTGGAAGCAATTAGAGAAGCAATCTTGCAAATGGAAAAAATTAGGTTCCGGATTCAAACGATATTCCGAGGGGATTTATCAATTTAGAAAGCCAAGCCATTGAGATACTGGCTGTGGGCATCTACACCAATCAGATGGTTGATGAAGAATGAATATAAATGCAATCTCCTATGGAGAAGCTAACTACAGCAACACAAGACCAATATCGCTTCTGGAAACAGGTTAAAAGCTCATAGAAACAATATACAGCTAAAGGATCTCACCGGTAATCCAAGAAAGAAATTCATTGGGAATCCACAGCGTTGGTATACACATAGCTAAAGCAATAATAGAAAATTTGAAAGAACGTAAATAAGAACTCTATATCCTAGGACTGAAAATTAAAATTGCTTGAATCAGTAAATATGAAAGTAGTTATACGAAGTTACATAAGAATCAAAGTGTCATAATCATACTTGGCATTCAATAACTTCATTGTAGTAAATTTCTTTTTCATCTTGTTTTTTAATTTATTTATTTATAAGTTTTGGCCGAAAGTTTTCGCTTACGCAAAAAAATTTTACTTTAAAAAAATTTTTCATGTTGTGGCAATAAAATTGCCATTATATCAAACACAAAAATCAAATCAAATCAAATGCACAATATATATAAAGGCCAAAAAAAATTTCTACGATTAAACAAAAACCAAACATATAAAAGCGACAATCAAAGAAAACAGAAATCATGGTGAAGAACACTGCCGAGATTGTCTACGCTGTTGGCGTCACCAACTCCACCGAAAAATTGCGCCTGATTGAAATTCCGCGTCGTGAAGTTGGTGAAACCGACGTCCGCATCAAGATCCAGTACACCGGCATTTGCCACAGTGACTTGCATTTCATCTGTCAAGAATGGGGCCCACTCGAGTTTCCCGCTGTTGCAGGTGACTTGCCAAAAAAAAACTCTTTAAATTAAACGTAAAATTACCCCACTTTACAATCTAGGCCAAGAAATCGTCGGTATTGTGACCAACGTCGGCTCCGGTGTCTCCAAACACAAAATCGGCGACGCAGTTGGCGTTGGATGCTCCGTAGACTCCTGTCGTATCTGCACAAACTGCTCTCGTTACGCAGAGCCATATTGCAAAAACAGGGTAGTTGAAACATACCACTCTCCAACCGACGATGCCGTGGGCCACACACTTGGAGGATACTCGCAGGCAATTGTCGTAGACGAAGAGTTCGTACTATCGATTCCAAAGAACCTAGATTTGGCTGGTACGGCTCCGTTGCTGTGTGCCGTGGTCACCGATTAGGCATTACGGCGTGAAAACAGGCAATCATGTTGCTGTTCTTGGACTGGGTGGGCTCGGCCATATGGGTTTGTTGCTGAGCAACAATGCGATAAGTAAAAAAAAAAAATTTCCCCCAATTTTGAACAGCTGTCAAGCTTGCAGTGGCTCGGCGCAAAAGTCACAGTCCTCACGCTCCTCAGGAAGAACCGAAGACGCATACAAACTCGGTGCTTCAAACGTAATTATTACTTCCGACACAGCCGCCTTCCAAGCAGCAACCGACACTGTTGACTATATTCTCGACACAGTCTCTGCAAAGCATGATATTGACGCTCTCATTACTTTACTCAAAACGGATGGCAAGGTGATTATTCTCAGAGCCGGTGCGCCGTTTTAAATTAATCAAATGAGTCTGCTGATGAATCGCATCAAAGTTGGTGGAAGTTTTGTTGGTGGAAATCAAGGAGACACAGGAGATGTTGGATTTTTGTGGAAAGCATGGCATTACAAGTGCTATTGAGCTTATTAGCGTTAACAAGACTGAGCAAACGTTTGAAAGAATTCTGAAAAGCGATGTAAAGTTCCGGTTTGTGCTTGATATTGCTGGGACTCTGAACAAGGATACTGTTATTGAAGAAATTTAATAACTTTCACAAGCAGATTTTATCCTTACGGTGACGGCCTGGAATAAAATCTCATTATTGCTATGTAATAGTCTTTGCTTGCTGCTTAAACTTGACATTCGTTGCATGATAGTTTTGACTATGGATGTACGAGACTTCGCTGACACACAACTTTTGATGAGCGCGATTCCGGCGAAGAAAACCTGTTAAAGAATTTCTTGTCGCAGTCAAAAAAATGAAGAGTTTTACCTGTTGAATATTTATATTTCCCGTATTTGCAAATAATACGGCACTGTGATGAACCGGAAAAAAAGAAAAAAAAAAATTGCAAAAAGGCTATTTTAATTTACAATTCCTCAACTAAATGTTTCTTCGCACATAAATTTCCTTTATTAGTTTTCCTTATTCAAGGTAAAGCCGAAGAACTTGCCTAAAAATGCAAACTGAAAGAATTGTGATTGAAGATAGCAGCAGCAATGAGAGAATAACGCAAATCCACACGAGTACGAGCCATGTTAACAACAGTAGACCCAACAAGAGACGCAATCCTTACATGCTTTGCACAAACTATAACACACCAGACTGCTTTAAGATTAATGTGTGAGGCAAAACATCTTCGCGCATCTCAAAATCCCAAAAAACTTGACCGTTGTAAAATGAAATCACTTTTCCGTCTTCACCCAACCACCACATTTATCCACTCCTGTGATGTTCTGACAAGAAATGAATGGAAAATGCAAGAAAAATCACAATATCAATTGGAGATTGAGGGGATTGATCCCTCGGCATCTCGCATGCAAAGCGAGCGCTCTACCACTGAGCTAAATCCCCACATCGACCGTATGAGAATTAAAAATATTACAAGTAGGCAAAGTTGACTTGGAACGAGCGAAGCGACGAATATTCTTGAGCTGTGTCTCACACGGCGAAGTCTTCCTTTTTGTTTTAAAGCGAAGCAAAGTTTTTAATAAAGAATTCTCTGTTTATTTTAATTTCAATAGCTCTGAATTTATAGAGTTTCTGAAACAAAGTGAAATAAAATTTTTGGGCTGTGCAAGTAAAAATTTCATAAGGAAAATTGTGAAATGGAAAAGAACTTGTGGCTGACAAATAGAAGAATAATAAAGGAAAATAAAAGATAATATGATAATAAAATATTAATATAATAGTAATAATTTCGAGTTGAAGTTACAGAAAACTAGTCAGTTTCCGTGATACCTGCCTCCAAGAGCGTACGTGATGATAAACTATTTTCTTGATTTATTTCGTTTTCTTGTTGTTGGAGTTTGTTGATGAGCTCTGGGGTGGCGTCTAACCAAATGTTGAATATTGGATTGTGGTCTTTCCATTTGATGAGAACTTGTTGGCGAGGCTTGTTGTTGTATAAAATTTTTTGTTTGGCAAGTATTCGTTCGATGACGTGTTGACTGATTGGTAAGGAATTTAATGGATGTTCTTGGATTGTGTCCCAGTAGTATTTCTTGAGTTTTTCAGGATGGAATACTGGGTGTATTCCCCAATTGTTTGGAATGTTGAGTCTGATTAATTCCAAAACTTTGTATGGTCCTGAATATATGTCAGATAGCTTGGTGGTAGGTCTGTCCTTGATGTGTGGTGGTCTGAAATCTTTGAGAGAGAGTAATACAAGGTTGTTGACTTTGAAGGGTGATTTGAGTCAATGTCTGTTTGCGGTGGCTGCTTGCTTATCTTGAGCATTGCGTAGGTTATCCTTTGCTACTTGGTATGCTGCTTGTTGGTCACGTAGGCTTAGATTGTCATAAACTGTAAGGTTGATGTCCATTATGGATTTTGGGTTTCATCCTATGTCTAACATAAAAGGAGTGTATCCTGTGTAAGTTCTTGGTGTCATTAATTCCAAATTCAATTATGTGCAGGTAACAATCCCAGTCTTCTTGGTAATGTGATACGAAGTGTTGTAGTGCCATGATGATCCAGTCATTTTTGATTTCTGTGTGTCTGTCTGTTTGTGGGTGGAATGAAGTTGATACTACTTGTTTTGTACATAGGGATTTGAGTAGTGTTGTCCAAAATTGGGACATAAATCAGTGTCACGATTGGAGATGATTTTCCTTTGAAGTCCATGATGTTTCCATATTTCGAGTTTGTAGAGATTTGCTATATTTTTGCGTTGTCAGTTTGCTTACAGGGAAGTATTCAAGTTTGCTTTGTTGCATAGTCAACTATTACCATTATTGTGTCGTAACCATTTGTTGATGTGACGATTGGGCCGATGAAGTCCATTGAAATGGTTTCCCAACATCCTTGAGGAATTTGGTATGGTTGTAATAGTCTGTAAGGTAATCTTTGGGCTACTTTGAAGCGTTGGCATGAATCGCAGAATTGTACGAATTTCTTGATGTTGCAATGAAGTGATGGCCAATGGTAAAGTCTTTTGATTCTTTCGGCTGTGCGTTCCCAATTGTTGTGTATACTGTGCCTGCCTCCATGAGCGAGGTCAGTTATGTATGAGCAAAGAGATTCTGGGATGTAGATTTGAGCGTGTGTTTTGTCTAAATAGTATAGGATGCTGTCACATAGTTGGTAACATCCTATTAAAGTTTTTAAATGCTTTGGGGCCTTATCTGGTGTATTTTTGTAGGTAGATTTGTCATTGGGATCTACTAGGTATTGCGATATATTGTTGAATGTTTTGTCTGTCTTGCTTTCTTCACTTATCTCATTGTGAAAACTTTTGGTGACATGTAAAATTGTATTAATTTGCGTTGATGTTGATGTAGTGACATTTAAATTGTCTGTTGATGTAGCAATGTCCTGTGAAAAGGATTGTCTAGATAGTGCGTCTGCAATTGTGTTCCATTTTTCCAGTTTCCATTGAATCTTGAAGTTGTATTGTTGAAGATCGGCGAGCCATCTAAGGTGTACAGGCCAAAGCTTGGGCTGTTTTAAAATGTGTTGAAGAGAGCTGTGGTCGGTGTAGACATAGACGTCGTTTCCTTGAATGTATTGGCGATGAGTGTAGAGAGCTTCTACTAGTGATAAAATTTCACCCATGTATGGATGATAATTTGATTCGGCTTGGTTACATGTTCTTGAAGCATAAGCTATTGGAAGAGGATTTTGTTTTTCATCTAGTTGATAGACACATGATCCTAATGCTCTTTTGGACCAGTCTGTTGCTAAGTATACCATTTAATTCCTAAAATTTTTGGCGAGATTAGGGCTTGTTTTGCTTGGTTGAAGATTTTCATTAGTGATGTTGATAAAGGGAATATTTCTGATTCAGGCCTTGTTTTATGGTCCTTTAATAAATCAGAAAGTGAAGTGGCCAGTTCAGCGTGGTGTTCCACAAAACGGAGAACTGTGTTTGCAAGTCCTAAGAATGAGCCAAGCGATGAGTAATTTGTTGGTGGTTCAAATTCTTGAATTGAAGATATGCGTTTGTTTGAGACTTGCACTTGATTGTTTCTAATGTGGTATCCAAGGTAGTCAACTTGTTGTTTTAAGAAGTTGCACTTGGTTAAACGGCAGTGAAGCTTGTTTTCTTGTAGCTTCTTTAATACTGACTTGATGTGGCGTAAGTGTTGATCGTATGTTTCTGAATAAACAAGTATGTTGTCGATGTATGCATTGAGGAAATTGTCAACATATTCAATCATCTTTGATGTTGAATAATTCATGCTTGTTGCAAAAGTGCAGCTTAAGACCCTGACTCTACTTAACACAAAGGTATCCATCTTTAAAATTAATACTTCCAGAGCAGATTGCAGATAAGAGATTGTTAAATTCTTGTGAATATAATGTTGTGGATCTTGTCTGTTTAAGAGAATCCATGCCTTCAACAGCTTGTGTTAGGGTTAATTGGGATCCAAAATTTGAACGAATCTAGGCTTGATAATTTTGTCCAAGTCATGTTTCTATGCTGATCTTCTGGTAAATGTCTCCAGCATGTACAAGCATGTTCTGTGAGTCCTGTAGTAATCCAGGCTGTATAGCACAACTGTTGTTGGTGAGTTGGCTCAGCGCTGTCTGTGAGAAATCCATATAGTTGGGCTTGTTCTTTGCATCTAAGTAAGAATCATCAATGATGTTTTGAGTTTTGTGTGCTGGCTTGGTTCTAGTGTTGCCATTGAATTCTGGTGGCCTTACTGAGGTGATTTTGAAAAATGGTAAGTTGCGTGTATTAGGAGGGATTACTGAAGAATTTTTGTGAGAGACCCTGTTTTGAAGTTCAGCTTGTAAGCTGTTGTTATTAAGACTGAGCCTTTGAATTGTTTCTCTGAGTTCCTGCATTTCTTGTAGAATAGCGGCTAGTTGTCTGGCTTGCAGATTTGAAGTGTTTGAGCCTGAGTAGTCCATTTTGTCTGGAATGGCAAAGGCATTTGGTCTTGACATTGATGAAGAGAGGGGTTTTTAGATTTTTCCAGTGCTACCAATATGTGAAATTCTACTATGGGCGTCTTCATCTCTTCTTTATTATTTTTTATTGCCATTCTTATTCTTTATTATTTTACTCCATCTGTTAGTTTTATTTTTAGTTTATTCTTTGACTTCTTCTCTTTTTGTCCCTTATGGTGGACTTTGGGTTTTTGGGGGGAAGTTGAACTCTTATATTTTTCTGGGTTTCTGGTTAGTAAGCAGACTAGTGATCATTGGAGATTTGTACTGAGGAACAATGACTGTGCCACTGATGATGCAATGTGGAACTTAAGGAAGAATGACTGTGCCACCAATGATACAATGTGGATGAGCAACAAGAAAAAGATATTTAAGGACTAGAAACTGGACTTTGTTTCTTTTTAGTTTTGTTGTTAATCTTTTGTATTTACTGGCACTGTCTTGTATTGACAGTATTGCCCTCAATACATTAGCATCTGATCTACTTGGTACCAATTGTATTTGGTTATTTCAACAATATGTGAGAGAATCAAAGAGATTCCAAGTGGGCAAAGTTAACTTGGAATGAGTGAAGCGATAAATATTCCTGAGCTGTGTCTTACACGGCGAAGTCTTCTTTTTGTTCTAAAGCAAAGCAAAAATGAAGGTTTTAATAAAGAATTCTCTGTTTATTTTAATTTCAATAGCTCTGAATTTATAGAGTTTCGGGATCCTTTCTGAAACAAAGTGAAATAGAATTTTTGGGTGGCACAAGTAAAACTTTCATAAAGAAAATTGTGAAATGAAAAAGAACTTGCAGCTGACAAATAGAATAATAATAAAGAAAAATAAAAGATGATAAGGTAATAAAATGAGAAGATAATAGTAATAATTTCAAATTGAAGTTACAGAAAACTAGTCAGTTTCTGTGACACAGTAACCAGGGCTTTTGGTTTAGTGGTTATATTTTAACATGGTGCAGCAAAAACAGTATCACATTATACTCTTAAAAATTAATGGAAAACTCAAAATGAGCAAAAACATTTTCAGTATTTGAATTTATTTCGAAAACATGACTTACAAGTGCCACCCTGTGATGTTTTTCAGGTGGCTGACAGAAAGATTCTATGTGGGAGAAGTGAACCATTTTTAAGTTTCAAAGTGTTATGTGCAGGAAACTATCAATAGTTTTTGTTGATTTGCTGTGTGTAACAAGGGTTTTAGAGATGAATAATATTTATTGTTTTGTTATGACTATTTCAGAAAAGAAACCAACGGTTTTTATACATTTT
>JADGJH010000594.1:0-16331 GCA_027596945.1 Physocladia obscura
TTTTTTTTTTTAATTAATTTTTAAAAATTTCTCAAAATATTATTTTCCTATTTCATTTGGGTTTTTTTTTTTATTTTTTTTTTTCCTTAGGTTTTTTTTTTTCATCAAAAAAAAAAAAAAAAAAAAAAGTCTTAAAATTGTGTTACAATCCTGGAAGTTTGCAATTTGCCCTACTCAAGCGCCTGTCGCGCCAATCGTACTGAGTTATTTCTTTGCCTCCGCTATAGCTTCTAACGTAAAGAAAGTCTTTGTTACAGCATCATTTTTCTTGGCAAGTAGGTGCGCAGAAATCTTTTTTGCTGTATGTGAGTGAAGGAGCTGAATTTGCCTGTGAAATCAAATATCACTCTGAATTTCTAAGTTTGTCAATGAATCATGAGTTGCAGAAATACTTTCATTTGTACGTCATATAATGCTTAATTTGATTTATAATCAACGCAGAATTAATTGAGACTGGGAATTTCCTTATTTTTTAATCTTTCACACCAACTGAATCACTTCATATTCAACTATTCTCTGTCCGTTGCAATCCTCAAACGTTTCGTGAATCGTCGTGCTGTTTCCGTAATGAAAGCTATGCCCAAAATCAGACGAAAATTTGTTCCCACGCACCATGAAATCATTTCCGCCGCCAAAACAAGGACCCCAATCGGGATTTCCTTGCAATCCACAGGTTGGCGAACTGCACTGTGCAACTTCCACATCAGCTACACCACCACAACTCATCATCTGGACCGTGAACAGAAAGGCCTCCTCAACTGCAATCCATGTTTTTGATGAGCTCCACGCTGCGTCAGCAAACGCGCCAACAACGCTACCGTTTTCGAGCAAGATGAACGTCAAGGTATTTATTTTCCCATCACATTTCGTGTGGAAGTCAGTGACGCTGAACTGTGAGTCAGATGCGCGGTAGAGCAGTTTCGCCAACAAGGATGGCTTATGTAAGATTTTCGCCGCATTGGTTAACTTTTCAAAAACCAATATGATTTGCGTGTGTGATAAGATTTTCGACTTGAGTCCAACGCCCCACTCTTTGGCCGCGGACGCGCGCGTAGACGTAAAATGAAAAGACAAGAAGGGAGTTAAAAGAGCGGGGAACAGTGGCAAAAATGGTTCAATTTTTGACAGGTAATCCGCAGGAGAGAATTCAAAGAGACCGACTTCAGCAAGGAGGGAAGAAATGTCGACACTCGCAGCTGCAGCGTTAAAGCCTGGATCTTTTGGAATTCCAGATTCGATGGACAAGTCTGTAGAAGTGCATTGACGGGCCTTCATCCATCCCACCAATACTTGCCAACGATGATCAACTGAAAATGCAATAAATGCCATCATATCTGCAATATCAGCAGCAGACATTTGCTCTAATTCATCTTTTCCTGCTTTTAGTGTGAGGTCCATTGAAGCAGCACCGACAGTCATAGCTCGACTCTTGATCTCAAGCACGGTATCATCTGAAATAGAAAGGGACTTGATATGAGCATAAATTTCAAAAGCATTTTCTGGAATCAAGCCATTGCAGTTCAAACAGTTAACACAGTTTTCCACCAACACTGTCACCAACAGCTCGTTCGCAAAAGATGCAACTTTCATAATCATTGTGAATGGAACTTCAACAGCCCCCGTGTACATATACTTGAGAACAAAGTTTACAGTTTCGACAGAAACGGTTGGGTGCTTGATAACAGTCTTGGTTTGAAAAGTCACGTCTTTAACTGCAGTTTCGGAATCTCCAATTAATTTTTTCCGACTGTCAGATAAGAGTTTATGATAAAATTCAGACGCTTTTGCGAGAATATTTCCATGAGCAAAGATTGGAGTTTCGTCTGGCCCAACAAGAAGAACCACGTCAGCCATTTCAGAATCGAGACGCAGACTGTCAAAGAATTCACTGGGTTCCATGCTAGTCTTTGCAGTGAATGATAGAGTTTCTAGATTCGTATTGTTATTTTTTTTTCCACTCATTCTTTGGTGAGGAGTTGTTTTGATCAGGGGTTTCCATAAAATTTTTTAAGAAAAAGAAGGTAAAGAGGTGAAAAAGTATGATGGGAACTGCGGTTGATTTCCAAGCAAAAAAATAAAAAGAAAACTGAAATTTATAAAAATTGTAACCTAACTGATTTTATCATTTGTTTCATGATGCACCATAGACTGCAAGTTTGAATTTTCTTCTTTCATAAGACGAAATAATCTACCAATAGTCTCTCCAAGAAACAGGTTACATCCAATAGTGAGTCTGATTATAGCACTTTCTGAAAAGGCCTGGGTGATTGTCCTGAACTATATACACGTCATTGGTGTTGGTGGAAATAATCTTACTGGATACTTGTGTGGTATAAGCATTTTCTGAGTAATTTGTCTATGTATATAGACTATTGCTTCTTGGTGGCACCATAATTGAAGATAAAGATCCTGTAACTGCACAGACGCTTGATCCAAAAGAACGTAATTATGCTATACCTTCACCAAAATTTTAAGTTGTCTACGTTGATTCTTCTTCCACAGAAATTGTGAAGCTTTAATAGCTGCTAACCATAAATTGCTTTTGTACAAGTAGAAAAAACTGAGAACAGAGTGATTTCTGTAGGGTTTGCACTCGACAAAAGACGCATCAATCAGCTGCTAATGACCCAAATAACCAAACACGGAAGACATCAAACAAGATATGATGTGCTGACTAGGGGTTATAAAAATGTCTGAAAGATTTAAACAAACGAATCCTTCTATTGACAGGAAAAATTGTGAGATTACTGAATTAATTCCATCATTCCGGCAAAACAAAATTTCAGACAAAATGAACAAATTGAAGGATTTCAAGTCCATAACTCTAAAAATTGAAGAATATACTATCATAATGTCTTATCTTTTAATTTTCCACAACTTTCACGAACACATCTTCAAGGGTCGTTTCATTCACAGCCCAATCCCCAACCCCCAGCGTCTCGCACGCCTGCGACACATCCATAAAAGCATCGGCAACATCAAAATCCTCCGCAGCAGCCACGCACTGCAATGACACCATCCAAGATGTCTCACTACCAGAAGCAAGTAAAGCGTTTGCATGTGCGTAAACCAGATCTGAAGCCACAAGTGTCCATTTCAAATTCCCAATTCTAGTCGCCCTTTGAATTCCGTGCGAGATTTCTGCAATGCGTGTTTTCTCACAATTTTCAAAATGTGCGAGGCTTCGGTTGTTCTCAATTGAACACTTTACTGTAAAACGAAACGTAAACTGTTTACAAAAACGAGAAATTTTTTTTTTAATTATGTAATTAGTGAAAGTAAAACACACACGCACAGGCAGACACAAACCTTCAAACCTTCAGCAAACTGCTTTTTCAAACTCATCTGGCTCCCCAAAACGCGCACAGAGCCATCAACAACAATTCCAATGCGCGAACAAAGTGCATCAGCCTCATCCATCGAATGGGTTGTGATGATAACGCACTTGTCTCCAGACTTTTGAATCTTGTCAATAATCTTCCAGATTTGTCGTCGAGTCTCTGGGTCCAGTCCAGTTGTCGGTTCATCGAGGACCAGTATCTTTGGGTTCCCGGTCAGCGCGATTCCAATCGACAGACGCCGGCGCATCCCGCCGCTGAGGCCAACCGCGTTTTGCTTAAAAGCGTCACCGTCAAGTTCAATCGATTCTGCAATCGACCGAACAACGCCTGTGATTGCAGTTCGAGGGATTCCGTGCAAACGGCAATAAAACTTGAGATGTTCTTCCACAGTCATGTCTGGCCAAACCGTGTCGAATTGCGGCGTGACGCCAATATCATCGACTTTTGGGTTTTTGTTTCCAAGAACGGCTTTGCCGCCAACTACTATGGATCCAGACGTTCGCTTCAAAAGACCAGTCATCATGTTCAGTACTGTGGTCTTACCGGCACCATTGGGTCCAAGCATTCCAAATGTTTCTCCCAGTTTGAACGAGAGCGTCATGTCGTGCACAGCAACTTTACTTTTTCCAAACTCTTTGCGCAGATGCACAACGCGAAGAGCCTCGCTTGGGTCAAATGCTGGCTGCTGTTCAGTTCCCGTAGCGTGGAAAGTTTGGACAGTTTTTTCGTGATTTAAAACAGCAGCATCTTTTCTTTCAGCGGTAAGCTCAATATCTGTTTCATTCATTACACGTTTGCTATTTGATTTTGCCAGATTCGAAAGTCCAAGAAGCGGATCCAACCTTGTATCAACCGCCGAAGCACGAATGGCATGAATGTACATCCCAAGCAATGCCCAGAAACTTGAAGAAACAAGCATAATGACAGAATTGATTGCAATACGCAAAAAATCTTTTGCCTCCAATACTGTAACAAGTTGCACAATAGAAATAGCTCCAGTTACGGGAAATATACTCCAGATGTATGCGAAACCCGCACTTCCAACAGAGAGCATCAAAAACGGTGAAAGCCCGGCTGCGGCAATGTAAATCATATATGAGACAAGTGCACTCGAGGTTGGTTTCGTGATTACCCCAGCAATGAGAAAGCTCAAACAGACCTGACCATACGACCACAAAACTATAAGAAGAATCATGTACCCAAAGCCCGCAAGAATCACTTCAGATATACCTCCAAAATAGCAAATAATAACATACAAGAAATTGAAGAGGAAAATAACGGAGAATCCGTATATGAAATTGCCAACCCAATACGTTGATAGCCCAAGACCTTGGATTCGCATCATTTCAACAAGGTTTTCTTTTTTTTCCAGCACCAGCAATGATACCAAGCGAGGAAATACCATTGCAGTAGTCAAAATAAAAAACATAACATATACTGCACGTCCCTATACATACTTTGTTAAGAAAAAGAAAGAAATACACACAAAAACTGACCAGCTTATAACCGATCAGTCTCGAATCCGACGTCGTATCAATATCAAATAATTCCGGAAGTGTCTGTGTATTAGCAACAACAGTTTTTGAAGTGTTCAACGCCTTTAAAGCCTTGTTTGTCACAGAATTAATGGAGACCATCATCGCGTCGAACGACTCAAGACCAGGATTGACTCCGGAAGTATATGTCGACACGCCGTGCTGAACTGCAACACAGTCAGAAAATTGGGAACTTATTAAGTTAGAACCATCCAACTCCGAAATGTTCGCCAAGTAAATCGGCGGGAACTGCATCCATGGATACGTGACGACTTCGAAGCTGATATTTATTGCCGAAGCGCCAACTCTGAGGCTCTGCACATTGTAGCCAACATCTGGATAAAACTGATTCCACTCTGTCGCAAAGTCAATAAAATTCGCCGATACGTATCCTGTTCTTGTGGATTGAGTTGCAGTATATGACGTACACGAATCAATCAACAGCTTTTCTTCACCAACAAGCTGTTGTTGCTTTTGTGTAAAGTAACTTTGAACAGACCCACTGCCCAATTTCGCAAACTTGGCACCGGGAGTAACACCGCTAGAAGTCGTCAAATTGTTGTTAATAGTATTGACAAACCAAGTGGATGCATCAATATCATCAAAAGCTAATGTTTGAGTATATTGAATGTTTGCCGGGGCACCTGAAAACGATAACAATGATGCTCCAGCAGTTCCAAAATCAAAATATTGAGCGGATAAACTTTCTCCCTCGGGAGTCTTGGCATTAACAGAGAAAACGTTCGTCGAGAGGGCAAAAGATTTCCGAGTTCCGCCAACACAGTCCATTGCATTTGATGAACAAAATCCGTAGTTAACAAAATACGAATATGAATATTGGTTGTCTTGCATCAAGAGGGAGTAATTGCTTGCTTGGCAACTGAGGGTTGAATAATCCAGAAAAAAAAAGGTTCCTGTGGTGCAATCGGCTGGTAAAGAAGGAAACAATTTTCCAGCTTTTTTATATATATATGCATTAGTCCAAATAAAAAAATAGAGGAATATTGATAAAACCAACCAAGGACACTGATAACAATAAAGAGAATCAAAAATATGATGAAGCAAATATTAACTCTCTTTTCTTTCTGATGTAAGTAAATGTTCTTGATGATAATAGCACCGACTTGCGATCCAAATGTTGTCTTGCCGTTTGCCACAGTGCTTATAGAACTTACCTCCTGTTCCACTTTTAGTCCATATTTCACAGTCGCGAAGCGTGCTGCAAATTCTGCAAATGAAACCAATTCAGTTGATTCATCTGTTTGAATTTCGGGATCCGAGTTTTCCCCGCAGTGTTTGCAAACAACATCGGGAATTTCAATCATGACACCACTTTTTGTGTACAAGTGTACAACTTCCGTGGGTCTAAAAGCACAAATTCGGCAAATCGGATGGGATTTATTTTGGCCATCTTCAGTGTCAGTGACAACTTCTTTGTTTTGGGCACTCAATTTAAGAAATACCTAAATAAAAAACAAAGCTCAGTCGAGGGCTAGATTTATCAGATCTGTGTTGCAATTACCTCTTCAAGCGTACTGTTCCCAATCGACCAGTCCATCAACATATCCTTTTTCAAAGCACGCAAGAAGGCGACTAAACGCCCTCGTTCAATTTTATTGACAGCCACCGTTAAAGCTCCACCAGAGGCAGAAACAATACTTGACCGCGGCAACGCAAACTTGACATATGCTTCAACCGTCGCCCGCATTTTCTCGCTTGCCCCGTCAGCTTTTTCACGATTCACCAACGTCAATTGATAACCTTCACCAAACTTGCTTTTCAGAAAAAGACTGGATCCCGACGCCCGTAAACGACCCTGATGCATGATACACACATGATCTCCTAAAGCGTCTGCCTCGTGCATACTGTGTGTTGTCAGGATGACGATACGGTCTTTTTTGAGGTCTTGGATAACTTTCCAGACACCACGGCGGGAAATCGGGTCGAGTCCTTTTAGAATTATTTTCCAGGTTAGTTTTAAAAAAAATTGATTGCACACAATTTACCTGTTGTTGGTTCATCCAAAAAAACAATTTTTGCAGATTCGGCAACTGTTGCAAGACACAGTGAGAGGCGCCGTTTCATACCCCCCGAAAACCGACTGCAAGGGACATCAGCCACATTTTCCAAATTGACAGCAGCGAGTTTTTCAGCGAAAATCTCCTTCAATTTCTTTTTACTGACACCTTTATGCTCGCCGCGGAAATCATAGTAGAGCTTTAGATGCTGGTTCGGCGTCAAGGACGTGTAGAGGATATCAAACTGCGGACACAAAGCCATCATGTTTTGTAACGAGTTTGTATCTTCACGCATGTCCATGCCAAACATAAAACAGTCACCGTGGGTTGGGGTAGTTCCGAGCTAAAATAAAAGAAAAAGGCAAAACAAAATTAATCATCAAATTTCAGATTAAAAAAAACCAAAGTTGACTCACCGAAAGCATGTTTATGAGCGTGGATTTACCAGCTCCATTATGGCCAAGTATTGAATACACCTTGCCAGAGTCGAAAACACCCGAAAACTCTTTCACTGCCGACACGCCTTTGTACGCTTTGCTCAACTTAATAATTCGCATGGTGTTTGTTGCTCTCGATTTCTCTTTTTCAATAGCCAGAGTGTCACCAACAATTAACTCTCGGTGACTTGATTTTCCTGTCCAGAAGGAAGCAGTGAATGGGAACAATGCGCCTCGCGAAAAACCATCAACAGAAAGCAAAGCTTGGTTCAAGTACCATGCAAGTAAAAAATTCAAAACAGGAGAAAGGAGAAGCAACAGAGCTGTGATAACAGTTGGATACAGTGAATGAAACTTGTTCACGTCACTTGCATCGTTCATGGAAGTTGAGGTGATAGATGGCAGGTATCGAGTTGTGCTGAGAAATTCGTGTATGTCAAACTTAGGAATAACCGGATTTTTTACTCCATTATTGTTTATGATACTGATGTCAGCCCAAATTCGACCATAGTTGAAAAAGGGAGCGAATATGAAGAGTAAAACTTTGGCATACAAAGCTTCACAATCGGTGAACCACAGGCCTTTCGGCGGAATAACATTTCCGTCTATATGAAACCATGAGCACAAACTGACAACTCATACATTTATATATATTTCAAACACACCTGAAGAGACGTTGAGAAACATGACAACATTCACCGCAATGGACGCAAGCGCAACCATGCCAATGGACAAATTGTAAAACAACGGCCTCGAAAATACAGATGCCACCAAACAACCGAATCCAGCCATAGCCATTGCGTAACAAAAATGGATAATAAAAAGAACGTCAAATGTGACCCGGAAAATGGAAGACCTGTCGTAAACAAGAGTAACTCCGACTGAAGCCGCTAATGCTACCAAAACAGAGATAAGAGTCATTGGAATCATAATAGATAGCCAAAAAGCAGATTCCATGAGCCCCATTCTAAAGTTTGAGTTGTTAATATAAAAAGAAGAAATGCCAAAATAACTAGCACCCACCCCAACGACTCACCTTCTTAAGACACCAAGCAACCTACGCTGTTTTTCTTTTGAGATAATTTCAATTACAATTACCATCACAGGAACAAATGACAGACTGCCGATGGAAGCAACAAGCACAAGTGAAAACCAAGAAACGTCAAGAGTTCCAGATAATGTGGTAGTATCACCGTAATCAACAGATAAATCACTCAATGTGTCTAACCCGACACTACCAGCTGTGAAAAAGTCATAGGATACTTGATATGAATCCAAGCCACTTGAATAAACGTCAGGGCTTCTTACGCAAGAGAGAATGGCGGCATCAATCGCCTGTTGAAGCGCAAGATTCGGCAACTGCGAGCCAATATCATAATCTTGCGTCAGACTTTGAATCGTGTAGTTGAGATCATTGCCAGATTCGCCCCACTTTACAACCGCCAAAAAGCTGAGACCCTGTAAATTGTAATCCGTAAAGATTGATGCAGCCAGTGTGTCATAATCTGAAGCGTCTGTTCCCATCGACACTATATTCGCTCCCATTTGCAATCCAGTCATTTCGGACAACCGGTTTATTACCATGGTAGCCGTAGGCGAAGTTACCGAGTCTGACATGAAGTAGATTTTCGAGCTCGTTCCGATAGCAGAAACGGTGCCGGCTTGGTTTAAAGAGTTGTCAGTTGCGGTTCCGCTGTCGTTCTGCACGCCGGATATGACACCGTTCACAAACAGGTCTGTTAATTGGGCAATTAGGGGGAAGACAATCAGCGGTGAGACGAATGCCATCAACAGGAGCAGCGGTTTCTTTGCGATCAGCCGTGCATTCTTGGCGGTAAGCGCTCGGAGTTGCGCGGTCCATTTCGGACGATGCATTCAATTTGATAGTTTTGTGATTGATTGTTGAAATTATTGATTGGCAAAATTTTATTGAGAAAATAACAGTGGATCATTGCATGTGAACAAAGACAAAGCTTTTATGTTTGCAAGTTAGTTTTTTTATTTATTTTACTTCCACTTCGTCATGCTCTCGTTGTCAGAAGAAGCAATGTGGTTTCGCAATTCACATACAAACAATTAACATGGAATTTACGAAATTAAGTGTTCTGTTTTTTTGGTATTACCCTAGGGAGGGTTTGAAAAGGAATACAGAAGGAATATCACGTGAAGATCTTCCAAACATTGCTTATAAGGTAAAATGCTGTGAAGATCCCAGTGCATCTAGCTTAATTTTCAAGGTTGGTACCAAAAAAACACAATCAAATAGTTGTCATGGACACTTTTGGGGGAGTTCAAACCATCATATTCTCAGAAAACTTGCAATTATCTGCAGACACATTGAATTTGGCCTCAAAAAGGTTATTGCCTAGTCTGTCTGCTTTAAAATAGAGACAGAATTTCTTACTTAGTTTTTGTCTCTTTTCCATTGATTTATTATCAATAAAATTTTTGTCTTATGTATGAAATAGAGACGAAAATTTTATTCAGGTAATAAATCAGTTTTTACACGGACGATGTGCTTTTCTTTAAATTGCTGTACCTCTGTAAGGAAATAAAAAATAACAAAAATTCACCATATTGAATGGTTGAAATATATTTGTAAAATAGAAAAGCAAATTACCAACCAAATGGCTACGACGCATCTTCCTAACGAGCTGATCGAAAGCATTTTGGATTGGATCGACATTCAAACAGCAAGCAAAATGCGGCTCGTTTCGAAATCATTCAACGCAATCATCGCATCCGATCGTTTTTCCAGAGCAGGAATCGCCCGACTTATTCCACCACACAAAGAACCTGACGTTTCAAACTGGACCCGAGTATTTCTATTTGGTGCTTCTCCAGTCAGTCTCCAACGCGCATTCGTATCGCTGCGGTTAATAAACACAAAGTCATTGAATCTGTGGAACCTCGACATTCACGCAATGTCAACTGCAATCACAACAGCTCATTCATTGACAAACCTTGGCATATTCTACGGAAACAAAAAAATCGGCGGCGGCGACTGGAACATCCCTGCCGAAATCGGAATGCTTGAAAATCTCGAAGCATTCACTGTTACGCATTCGGAGCTTGCCGGCGAAATCCCACCAACAATATCAAAGCTGTCGAAATTATGCAGTCTCAAACTTTCTGTCAACAACCTAACTGGTTGTATTCCAGATTCTATATGCGCGTGCGAATCGTTGCAATTTTTAATCTTGGATAGTAACAAACTCGCTGGACCGATCCCTACTGGTATAGGGCGGCTGCGAAACCTGACGAGAATGATTTTGTCTTCGAATCAGCTCAGTGGAGATATTCCACATTCTATTGGATTTTTGCAGTGTTTGCGTGTGTTGAATCTATCAAACAACAGGTTCAGTGGTGATGTTCCCAATTCAATTGGTTCCATCTCCACGCTCAAGATTTTGAATTTATGCGACAATGAACTGACGGGATGTTTGGCGTCATTCATCATGGAAAATCTTTGTAGCCTCACTGAACTCTTTCTGGACAATAATAAGTTTACTGGACCGATTCCGGACCAAATTTGTGTACTAAAGAGATTGGTGTCGTTCAGCGCAGTGTCGAACAGACTTTCTGGCGTTGTGCCAGAAACTATAGGGCAGCTAGAAAATTTGCAGAATTTGATGCTAGCCCGAAATAACTTTAGCGGGAAGTTTCCCTTGGATATTGGATCGATAAAATACCTTGAGCATTTGGAAATATCGGGGAATAAGTTTGATAATTGTTGAGAGGACAATAATCTTTAATGTGACTATATTTTACTGGATTTGTCCAGTGATCCGCTTTTGGGAATTATTTTTGATGAAATCGAGTCTCGTGAGGAGTTTTTATTGGTAAAGTTCAGTGACAATTCTCTGTTTGGCGATCTTGCTGAGGCTTTCAGAAGCAATTTTTTGTTTTGATGTGTGAAACAAAAAAAGAGGATCTGTAAATATTTTCTGGGACTCTGAATAAATGGCTGAGTTTTGATACAGGTCGAATCAAAACAAAAAACTCATCAAAAATGCACAACCATGATGCTAATGTCACAAGCAGTTGAAATGAAGAGAGCACTCACATGGTGAGATAAAAAGAGAACCACCCTAAAGTTATTGTGCCGAGAAATTTTTATAATTTTAATTGTTCAACGACTGTCATGCGTGGCAGTAATTTGATGCCTGGGCAGTTTTCAGAAACAATCAGGGAGACAAGAGTCTATGTTATTTGCCTTTGTAGTTAAATGCTGACAGACGAACCTCTAAATTCTCGCATAGCAAACCCCTCATATCCAACACTACACACTGTTTGAAATGTTGCGCAGATTAGTGTCCCCATACTCGTATGCAAGTACAAGAATACGAGCTTTACCCACACTAATTATATACATAAAATAATTTTTGTCTTTGAAAAAATATCGATGGAAACACTTGTAGTTGTTCTGTTGCCATTCGCATTCTCATTTTATCAGCGGCGACGACAGCAGCAGGCACAGGCAGCTTCAACCACAGGTGCACAGCAGCAACATGCGTTGCGCAGCAAGTGGGATGTGGCGGCAATATGTTTGCTAGTGCTGACGGGACTGGTGCTGGTTGCATTGGCGGTGGTGGGCGTAGCGGAACCACGGAAAGATGATTGCGGATGGTGTCTGTCAGCAACAACAGGAGCAGCAGCAGCAGCAACAACATTCGATTCGACAGCCGATGCGCGCGTGTTTGCCGTGGTGTCAGTGCTGCGCGAGAGTGTTGTGGTTGCAGCATGTGTCGGTGTCGCGAGTTTCTTGTCACCGCGCCGCAAGGAAAAGTGGCGTGCGCCCGCCGCGTTTCTTGTTGCCGCAGCGGCTGCCGCAGAACTTCTCGTTTTCACCGCCGATCTTAATATAAGTGTTGAAGTATTTGGGTTCAAGTTTGGCCAGAACAACAGCAGTTTCTCGTTTCAGCAGCAGCAGCAGCAACAACAACAGTCTGTTGTCCGTGCCACTCGTCGCGTCGCTGTCGCCGTTTTGCTTGTTGTTATCGCTGCTTGGGACGCAAAGCCTACCTCGCGCGACCAATACGCAGAGCAAATCATGCGGATTGTCGACAAACAGCGTGCAACTTTCCAGCGACTGCAAGCTGCGCGTCTTGCGCGCGCTACGAACGCGTCCACGCAATCTCTACAGCACGCGTATTTTGCGTCAATTAAACACTCGGCCCCCGCGCCTTTGAGTGAATCATCTCTCTTGCAGAATGCCATTGAGTCTATTCCAAACTACCAGGTCTTAGTCAATACGGCTCGAATGCTTACAGCACAGATTATTCAGCAAGCAACAGCTGATGGAATTTTATCTGGTGAAACCAAATAATATGCCACGTATAGTTATTCAATAGACTTGAAATAAAGAATGATATTCGTGGCTAATCGTATCGGCCAGATTTATAATTTTTTCCGTTTTGTAACAACATTAACAATTAAATATTCATGCAATATTTTTATTTCGACTTGTCAAAAAATATAAATTAAGCCAGAGTTGGATAGTCGGTGTATCCTTTTTCGGCACCACCGTAGAAGGTAGATGGATCGGGAGAGTTGAGCGTAGCATTCTTTAAGAAGCGTTCAGGCAAGTCCGGGTTTGCAAGGAACTGGGTGCCAAAAGCAACAGCATCAACAGCCCCGTCGGCAATAGCCTTGTTGGCCTCGTCCTTGGAGTAGCCCATGTTTGCAATAAGAATGTTCTTGAAGTTTTTTCTGAAGATGGGAACGATATCAACTTGAGAAGTTACCGGGGAGAAGCTGGAACGCATGACGTGAACGTAAGCGAGATTGTAGTGTTGAGCGAGTTTAGCCACGTGTTCGGAAAGGGCAGCGGGGTCAGAGTCATGCATGTCATTATAGCTGTTGAGGGGTGAGAAGCGGACGCCGACCTTCTCCGGAGTGCCCACGGCAGCAATGACAGCTGCAAGCACGTCGTTGAGCAGCTGCGAGCGGGTACTTAGCGACGCGTTGCCGTACTTTGGGTCGTCAGTGCGAGTGTTTGTTCCGTCGCGCAGGAATTGATCGATGAGATATCTGGTGTCGTTCGTTACTTTAAGATGTGCATAAAAAGAGACAAAGAAAAACGCACCCATTTGCGGCGTGCACCTCGACACCATCAAAGCCAGCTTTGAGCGCGGATGTCGCGGCATCGGCGTAGGAGGCAACGTAGGCGGGCAGCTCGGAGGCGTCGAGGGCACGCGGCACGGCGTTTGGCAGCTTGCCCAGCGGCGTGTGGATGGACGTGTCGATCGCCACGGCGGCCGTCGACACAACTTCAGTGGTGTCGCCGCCGTTGAGCGCCGGGTGCACGGCCCGCCCGCCGTGCCAAATCTGCAGAAAGATGCGCCCGCCCTTCGCGTGCACCGCGTCAGTCACGTGCTTCCACCCCGCAATCTGCTCGGCAGTGTATATGCCCGGCTCGCCGTAGAACGCCGACGCGTTCGGACGGATCTGCGTCGCCTCCGCAATAAGTAGTCCACCGGACGCGCGTTGCGCGTAGTATTCGGCCATCAACGCGTTCGGCACATGCGTCGGTCCCGCTCGGCTGCGTGTTAGCGGCGCAAGGAATATTCGGTTTGGTAGGTGCAAGTTTCCTACTTGAACAGGTGTGAAGAGTGTTTTTGGAGTGGCTGCCATTTTTCGTTGTTTCTGCTGTTTTCTTTTTTCTTTTTTTTGAATTTGTTTCAATTGCAGTTTTGACGTATTTGAATGATTTCAAATGGAAACCCTAATTCAAATGAACAAAAATCGGTTTCGAAATCCTCCTTTTTCATTCCAGAATATTCCTAAACACTATTTTTTAAAAATAATAACACAAAACAATAAAACCAAACATGGTAACCATCTTTTGAAAAAAAATTCATAAAATTTATTGAAGCAGTATATAAAAAAGATTAACAACAATATAGCTCATGTTACATGGTATGAGCGTTTTTATACCAACGCCCAATTTCAAATTTCGGACTGAACTATTCTAAAAGTCTAATATTTTGTGTGTGAGGTAATGAATTTTGAAGGGTATAATCCCCACATTTTTGAAGAAAAAAAAAATTATTTGTGTTCTGTAATTTGCATTTTTTAATATGGTATGGCACAATTTGAGATTGATTGTCATGGAAGTTTTGAAAGTTTCACCACATCTTGTGATCATTTTGTCACTGAGTAAACGAATTCCAAAACTCAGTGAAGCCATGCCCGTAGAGAGATGTTTGAAAAGGGGAGATTTGGAGATCTTGAAGTTTCTAATTTCACACCCTCGCTCTTCCAAAACCCAAACCACTCTCCGATAAAATCCCAATCTTAAATTGGCCATTGTTACAGCACATCAGAAAACATTCAAAATTGCAACAAAAGCGATTTTCGAGTCTGAGACAACAACCACAGCAACAGCAAGACGAAACAAAAAATCACCAAAAAGTGTATAGTACTCAACACGATTTCGAATGTTTTTTCACAAGTCTCAAAATGCTATCTTGTTGTATTTCGAGACTTTTTTTCACAGAAGGTATAGAACCACTCTGTTCTCGTCATCAGCTATGATATCGATTGGAAGCACCACGCCGCTTGTTATTGATATTGTTGCGTCAACTGTAATGGCGGTTTGCTTTGTTGGTGCTTATGCAGTTGCAGCTACGTTTGCGATAAATATTAGCTTTGGCCAGCAGCGTGGGCTGAAACTTTAGCTTTCGGTTATATTTTCAGTCGCACGGGTAGAGTTTTCAGTGCAGACACTGTCCGTGCGCCGTATTGTGCTGCTGCTTTGCTTATCGTCAACATGTGAGCTGCCACTGCTGATAGCTGCTGCTGCTGCCAGATGTCAAGCAAGCATATGCAGGCACTAATAACTGTGATGGTGATGTTGGTTTAAATATTGTTGGTATTAGTGGAAGGCGGAAGGCAGCTACATTGATAAGAGTTGTCACATGATGGTTAGAAGTTCATTAAAAATTTTGGATTGCGTTTTGTTTTATCGTTTTTGTGGTGCTTTATTTCCTGACGGCGGTGAATTGGTTGGTGTAGGAAACTGGTGTTCATCAAAATGCTAAACAAAAAAAAAAAAGGGGAAGGCCCCTATACAAAAAACTAATTTTGGTAATACTTGTTTGTTTCTTTTGCTTTTACAAAAGTTGAGCAAGAGTTTGGAGAAGAACAATAATCAGAATCATCTTGAACTATTTCGATAGCCTTGCACGAATTGCCAAATACGTTATCCCTCCCAGCAACAATGTTCCACCAAAGGAAACACCAATTTGAATCCAATTATAATTTGCAGCGTGAGCCTCGAAATTAACAATTAGAATGATTACAACAATAACAAAGTTCCCGATCCCCCAAAGCAACGACAGCCCGTTTGTAAACTTTTTGTAAGCAGTTTTTCTCTGCAATCGCGCATCTTCGCTGATGTTCGGATCATTCAGTCGGTCTTTGACTCCCTGGCCGGCAAACCTGTCAATGAGATTCTCCTCAAAGAGCATGGACACCAGAAAAATCAAGCCGATAATAAAGTTGGACAAAACAGTGCCAATATTCTGGATCTGTTTGTTGTCTGGGTAGAAATATGCCAGAAGGACTTGGGCAACAATTTCGCCGAGAATGGGAGTAGTGAGAAAGCCGACTTTCCCGGCACCAAGTTTCCCGGTCGCACGATATTCGATAAGCAGACAGTAGAGGACCGGTACGGCGGAAACCGCATAGCCAACCCACAGGGGTCGGCCTGAGCTTTGCACAATTCCGGGTATTATTTGTGGGAAAACCATAAGCAGCAGAATCTGTTGGCGCGTGGTCGTTCCGGTGCCAGAATTATTTTGCGCGCTCTGTGGTTGCTGCGGCTGCTGCGCTGGTTGAAATTGTTGGTAATTGGTGCCATTGTTGAAGTTGCTCATATTTCGGAATTAAATGAGTTTTAGCTAATCAATCCCTTTTTTTTTTTTTTTTTGCAAATTTGCTCCACTTTGCAATAAATTCTTTAATTTCATTTGGGGCTCCATTATTGGGCCTTCC
>JADGJH010000595.1:0-13380 GCA_027596945.1 Physocladia obscura
AAAAAACTCTCTACCCAAAACTACTATCAAGCTTAAGGCTCACAACAATACTAAGCCTTACAACTCAAAAACCAACAAGATACTGTAGTCATAAACCCTCCAGGGTTAGCACTGTAGCTTGTGAGTATTTGTTTGGAGATCCCAAATGGACTACTGTCAGGTAGTGTCTGACTTGCAGTTGCATTCAGCGCTTCCAGAGAAGGAGAATCGCAACTTTTGTCTGTATATTCCAGAGGTAGATCAGGCACAGGATCATGAACAATTGCACATTATTGGTTTGTTTTGTTGTTTGGTTCATTTTTGGTGGCATCTTTGGATCAAATTTCTAAAACAAGGGTACCAAACTGCCAACTGGCCCAAGGACCAAACACATTTTGGTTTTTGTGTTTAGTCCACCGTTGGAAGACTTCCATTCTCAAAACAGTGAGAGATCCAAACCAAGGAAATACCAACACCACTGCTTTGTGAAATCAAGATTGAGATACTGACAATATCAACATCAATCTCACTCACCAGCTGAGATTCCAAATTTGATTATTTTTGCTGCTTGTAAAATTAACATAAATTGGGGAAGCTTCAAAAACTTAGACACCACTTCAGCCATGAAAGAATAATCCACATTCGAACTTTATTAAATCTATTCGATAATCCCAAATAACGCAAAATACTCTCATGCGAAAATTCAATTTTAATCCAACAAAACTGAGGCAGCTATCTTGACTTGTTCCCTGCGAAAATTCAAATAGTTTTAGTCTCAAAACCGAGCTTAATCGAAATTTACTCACAAGAACACGAAAGTCAGGATAGTATGAGGTCTGACACGAAAGAAAAAAAAAAAAAAAGTATGGTAAGTCAGCGATTGCGGGAAATAGAACGATACTGCATATTTACCCAATCCGTAAATAATGCGCGAAGTAGCCTTTGAAGAGTGCGCCCGGACCTTCTGTTCCAAGCGTTTTTCGCATGCAGTCAAAAACAGAGCTATACAGCGCCCCTTTTCCGTCAGCTGTTCGATTTTGGTTGTACATTCTTGTACTCAGCACGTCAAACGGATTCATGGCTGTGCAAACAAAGAACGACGTAAATGCGCTGGCAGCGAAATGAAGCGCAACTCCGCCATCTCCATCTGCGATTTTGAACCAGCCACTCTTAATGAGAAGATTTTTGCTTGCATCATATGTCGACAACTGAACCGCTGAACCAACTCCCGTTCGAAGCATTGATGCATCGGCACCACGCCATAATCCTGCGGCACCTTCATTCCGGTAAATGTGCCCAAAGCTTTTCCAAAGCCCCCCGAGCACATAAGAATGCTGCGCACCAACTGCCATATGCGGCGAATACGATTGCATACGTGTCTTGACTAAAAAGAAAGGCGATCCGAATGCAGCGCCAAGCATCCCACAGCCAGCACCACTGGTAACCATAGCAACCGCTTTCCCAACGCCAGTACTTGCAGCTCCCTCGCCACCAATCCAATCACCTGTCGAAATGAGAATATCTCTGATTGGCTCGTAGAATCCCAGCCGAGTTCCGTTCATGAGCGACTGATAAAAATATCCTGGCAGTAAACCCTTCTGAATTCCGCGGATACCTTCTGTGCGTAGAATTTTCACAAAAGCAGAGAACGCTCCATTATATTGGCGAACGTGGGCAACGTTACGTGCTTCGAGTTCGCCTTGGAGTTGTAGTCGAGTTTTCACAACCTTATTGGAGAAAAAAATAAAAAATGGGAGTACATCTTCGTGAGCTGATTATCGGCCCTTTCGCGAAAGAGTTGGAATCAATAGGGAAGTATGAACTGTCTGTTACCTCCATAGGGTTTGTGATGGTAACCGCACCTGCATTGACATTAATAATATCGCCAAAGTGTTAGCAAGAATAATGCAAATAGATAAGAAATTGCAATCAAACAACCTCAATCACTGTAGGGAGTAACTAACCGCATGCTGCAATAGCTCCACAACTAAAGCTTCGAAAATGAGCTAAGAATACCGAAGTGAATGAAGTGTTGGCCGATGGCGCTTGCGTTGTTACCATCTTCAAGTTTGTTTTGAAGTTCAGTCAAGTTTTTGTTCGATTCAAATGGCTCCGAAGTTCACAATAACCCTTCAAATTTGTGTCGTTCCTCAGATAATACGTAAGTTATTACCTATTAGTGCAAATTGGTCAAAAGTTGCCACTGGCAAATCAAAAATGATGTTTTCACCCAAAAATGAAGTTCTAGTCAAACTTTAGATTGAATTTCAGAAATTGCCAAATTCCTCACTTACCACAAACCAAATAAAAGAGTCAAAACAGACATGTATTCACTGCTGATACATTTTAAATTAGAAAAGTTTCTCAATTACTTCTATGACTCAAAAGTGGTAAACTGGGTGGTTGTTGTGGAATTTGACAAAAGCACTGACTGAGACCTCCACTTCCAAAAAGCATGTCACATCTCACATCAGCACCAGATAACTCCAGGAAAGAAAAGCAGGTAATAGTGCCATTATAATCAAAAAACATTGTTGAAGTTGACAGTCTTGATGGTGAGAGATTAGTGCAACAAAACAAGTAATGTATTAAAAATAAATAAAACAGTTTTATTATAAAAAATTTTATTTAAATTAAAGTAAATAAAGAATAAATATAATTGGTTTTATTATTTTTCACAATACCAAGTCATTTTTCAAAGAATTAAAACAGATTATAGTGGCAAATGTGTCCCAGTGGTGCAAAAACAGACCATGAAAGTCAGTGCTTCACTCAAGAGAAGCCAGACTGACTTGTACAGCACCCAAGTATCCATCATCTAATAGAGCCAGCTGTACCAATTTTGTTTGTCTTATTTTATTTTAAATAAATAAAGTTTATTATTTAAAATGAAAATCAGACTGCATGAGGTCAGCAATTTACCCAAGGGAAGCCAGACTGGTTTGCACAAACAAAAAAGTTGTTCAGTAGCTATATTGGAAAACAGTGATAATAACAACAAGGGGCTGATCAAACTCACCAGGTGTGTTCACTAACACCTGCATTACATGTGTTGATGCACACAATAAATACCATAAATACATTTTTACATTTATAATTTGTTATTTTACAATGTAATTTACTTTCCTAACCAATATATACATTAATTTCATTTCTCAGAAAATACAATTCAAATCACCTACACATGTAGTGTTAATTAGTTATTGTAAAGGGCACTTTAAATGGATTGTGCTTTTGGATGAATGGGACAATGGCAGGGGGTGTCTGCATAAGTGATCACTATGTAACAATAAATATCTTTATTCACATAAAAAGCTTTTCATTTTGGATTCAATTCATTCAAAGTTGGTCGCAAGACAAACAAATTTTTCATTATTATCATTTGAAATTGAAAAAATTTCATTTTTAAAGGGATCATTGAAAATGAATGATTTATAAATACCTTAGAAAACTGTCACATCATCCCATTGATGTGATTTTTACCATTTTTCTCAGGGAAAAAAAAAATGCCAAAGCAGGGGTAAATGCACTATAAATAGTGAAACTGTTATAAATTAGATTGCCAATCTAATTTTTTCTCAAAGAATTTTCCAGAAATTTCTCAAGGCTTCTATTTCTTTCAAGAACCCAAAAACAATTCAAGTGATTTCCAGCTGCTTTTCAACAACCTTTTCTTTCTAAGTGCCTTTCATTCTTTTTCTTTCTTAAACCCAACTTTTTTCTTTACTGTATTATATGTATTATAAAATAATAAAAACTCTTTATTAAGTATTCAACTTCAACTTTAGCTCATACTTCAATCTCAAACTCTTATCATTTTGTTCTGAGATATAAAGTATTGAATTAGTTGCTTCAAGTGACTACAGCTACCAGGAAATCTTCTACAATTTTTCTTCAACTTACTGGAACCTTATGTTTGTTTTCCAGCTACTATTAACAATTTACTTCAGAAACTCACAACAGAATTACAAAATCATCTAAAAATTGATAACTTGTAGTTGATAACTCTCTCCTAATGGTTTCAAACTATACTCAACAACATTTTGTCCCAACTGTTTTGTGACAGTAACACTCTAAAATTGGCTCCTGATTTTTTTTTTTGGACCTTTTCTAAAGATAGCAAAAAGAAACAAATGAAGGGACCCCAAAAACTGGAATGAATCCTTCCAAATAAATTATGGGGATTTGAAATAAGGTAGATAAGCACAAAAAAAGGCTGTAAGAAGGCTGTTGGATTTTAACTTTTGAAAACATTCTCAAATAAAACAAAACTTCTACTCTCGAAACTACACCTACTATCAAGCTCTTAGCTTACAAACACTTGTAAGCTGCACTTTAAAAAGTCAACAAACATTACTATGACTCATAATCCTATTCCAGTGTCTGGGACAACTATTAAAGACAATGATGACTACTTTGATTTTGAAGATGTTAACTCTATCAAAGTAGATGCTGTTACTGCCAAATTGGATGAGTTATTTGAGTTATATGGAACAAAACTGGTCAAGGAGCTCTTATCTGGAAAAATTTGCAAAAAGTAATTTTATCGTGATGGAGAGCTTCCACAAGTACGCATATGAAAACTCTATTCATGCATTCTAAATGAAATAGGTGCACGGCATAATGGAAGCAACTATTGAAAGCCCTCTTAAAACAAGACAATTTTCTTCCTTGTCAAGGACAGCATCATCACATAAATCCGTATCTCCAGCCAACAGCATTATAACAAAGACTTTTCTGCCTGGGAAGATGTATCTCCTCAGAATGTGCCAAATGAGCCACCAAGATATTCTATTGGATCAAGTGCTGGTAGATCTCTTCCTTGAAACTATGCTTATTTGAGCACTGAAGAATTGTCGGATGATCGTGGAAAAAAATTAAAAGTTAGAAAATTTTTGAAAAATATCAGCACCAGTTTGACAGCAGTGGATTTTTTATTGAAACAAGGCATTGTTTTAGAGTGAAATATTTCACATCACACCAGTCAAACTGTAAAGTTGAATATTTAGAAGTGAAAAGCCGCAATGAGAGAAAGTAAAAATGAAAAACAGCGGTAACAACTTACACCTGCAAAGAACAAAAAAAAATTGAAGAATTGTTCTAACAGGAATTTATCAAATAATATCAGGTGATTTAAAAACAAGCTACATGTTTACACAAATCTAGGTGATTTGCTATATATTCTGGCTTCATAAATAGGCAAACGAAATATTTTCGTCAGTTTCAGTCGATAGTAATAATAAAAACGAATTGATGTTTTTAAGCTTTCTCAACATAAAAATTACATCCACGTTGAAGTGTGAAACCTTTTTTCGTTTTAGTTTTCTTGTAACAAATATTAATTCAAAAACGAATGGCCAATCCATTTGAAGAGATCGAGGTGAGTACGAATATCAACCAGTATGCGGGCTTGTTTAATCTTCAAACTTGTTCGCCAACCAGGATCAAGACGGCATCCGCATGTCGTGGAATGTGTGGCCAACTAACCGCGTGGAATCAACGGTAACACTTGCGCTTAATGCGAAAACTCTAAAACTCACTCTCGACAACGCCGCACAATACAATATCACCAATCCATCCATAACAGCGTATGGTCGTTCCAATTGGCGCGCTTTATACGCCGTTGAAGGACCGCTCCGCTCTGGGATTAAATCAGCCACTCGGCTACGAACCTGTGGTATGCAAGGGCTCCTGTCGCGCGATTCTCAATCCCTACTGGTATCTAGTTTGCTCTATTTTTTATTTTGCAGGATTATGTCAAATTAATAGTTATATGCCGTTTTTTCACAGCCAAATCGATCCCCGCGGCCGAGTTTGGAATTGTCCATTCTGTTTGCAACGTAACCAGCTTCCGCCTCAGTACAATGATATTACGCCGCAATCGCTCCCCCCTGAACTTCTCCAACAATTCACCACAGTCGAATATATTCTCAACAAACCCCCAGCAATGCCTCCCGTCTTTCTGTATGTGGTAGATACATGCCTCGATGAGGATGATTTAAAAGCTTTAAAAGACTCTTTAGTTGTGTCATTGTCGCTACTGCCCCCGAATGCTTTTGTTGGGTTGATTACATTCGGAACCATGGTTTGTTTTTTCTATCACTAGTGTAATCAAATTAAATTTATCCTTGCTTCTTTTTTTCTATGCCGATTCATTTTTCAGACACAAGTTCACGAGTTGGGATACAATGAATGTCCAAAATCGTATGTTTTTCGGGGAAGTAAGGAATACACCTCAAAGCAAATTCAAGAGATGCTTGGGCTTATCGGTGCAGGTGCACAAGCGGCCCCGAAAATAGTGCCTGGCGGCCCAATGAGACCAGGCATGGGCGGAAGCGCTGCTCAAAGGTAAAAGAAACAGTTTCTTAATTGTTTTTTTTCTCGATCACCATGTTCAAACCTGTATATACAGATATTTGATGCCAATTTCTCAATGCGAATTTACAATAACAACAATTCTTGAAAACTTGCAACGCGATCCATGGATTGTCGCAAATGATAAGCGACCCCTTCGATGCACGGGAACTGCACTCAGCGTCGCCGCATCACTCCTCGAAACATCGTTCCAAAATACTGGCGCGCACATCTTTTTGTTTGCAGGCGGTGCGTGTACTGAAGGACCCGGCCTTGTCGTTGGACCTGAATTGCGTGAGCCAATTCGTGGACACAGCGACATTGAGAAAGAAACCGCAAAGCATGTGCGTAAGGCGTCAAAGTTTTATGAGGCACTCGCGGCTCGAATTTCAGAAAAAGGCCATGTCGTGGATATTTTTGCTGGTTGTTTGGATCAGGTTGGATTAATGGAGATGAAAAAACTCGCGAATACGACAAATGGATTTATGGTCTTATCTGACAGCTTTAATACTGTGGTGTTCAAACAATCTTTTATAAGATTGTTTGAAAAAGATCAAGACGGATTTTTGACAATGGGTTTTAACGCAACATTAGAAGTGCAGGTACATTTTGACATATTTCTACAATATTGTATTAAAAAATTTTCACGATCCATAGACGACCAAAGAGTTGAGAGTTTCTGGCCTCATTGGACCCGCTATTTCGGCCAACAAGAAATCAGCTTGTGTTGGAGAAACCGAGATTGGAATTGGTGGAACAAATGCATGGAAACTATGCGGAATCACACCGAAAACCACTGTATCCATTCATTTTGAAGTTGCTCCGAATCAGCCGCAAGTCGCACCCGGCCAAAATTCTCGTGGCCTCATTCAGTTTGTCACAATGTACCAACATGCAAGTGGACAGTTCCGTTTGCGTGTGACAACTGTTGCGAGAAGGTAATGAAGATTTTATTAAAAATATTATGCATTTAAAAATATTGCTTTCCAGCTTTGCTGATGGCACAAGTCCAGAAATCAATGCATCCTTTGATCAAGAAGCCGCAGCTGTTCTAATGGCGCGAATCGGAGTATTTAAAGCTGAAAATGATAATATTGCTGATGTTCTTCGTTGGCTAGACAGGATGCTTATTCGTTTGTGCCAAAAGTTTGCGGATTATCGTAAAGATGATCCGTCGAGTTTTCAACTTGCGGAAAATTTTTCAATTTATCCCCAGTTTATGTTCCATTTGCGCAGAAGTCAATTCTTACAAGTTTTCAACAATAGTCCTGATGAAACTGCATATTATCGGTAGGTGCCATCTTTTTTTAGTATTATTTGTTGAACATATGCATTTTTGAATATTTTTTTTTTGCAGTCATATTCTCAATGGAGAAGATGTCAACAACTCACTCATTATGATTCAACCAACTTTGATGGCGTACACGTTAAACGGCCCACCAGAACCAGTTTTGCTGGATTCTATCTCTATCAAACCTGACGCAATCCTACTTCTTGACACGTTCTTCCACGTACTAATTTGGCATGGAGAGACTATTGCAGGCTGGCGCAAAGCAAAGTATCACGAGATGCCCGAATATGTGAACATTAAAGAACTCCTCGAAACGCCTAAAGCAGACGCGCAAGAACTCTTACTTGATCGTTTTCCGATCCCGAGATATATTGACACTGATCAAGGAGGATCGCAGGCACGTTTCTTGTTGAGCAAAGTAAATCCAAGTAGCACACATCAAAGCCAGTATGGCGGGGGTGCAGCAATTCCAACGGATGATGTCAGTTTGCAAGTGTTCATGGAGCATTTGAAAAAGCTGAGTGTTACAGGATCTTCTTGAAAGTACAAATATAAAAAGAGGTTGTGTTTCTGGGACAAGAAAAAAATAAACGGTTATTATCCGAAACAAAAATAATAATAATTAAGGCACATTGATATTCACCTTTTTTCCAAAACTTAACTTGAATTGCTGCCAATGTGTGAAAAACTCTGTTGGAGACATTTGAGTGATTTTGCAAACAATTCTTTGTGAAAATTTTTGTAAATTGCTTGTGAGAAATTTTCACAAGCCACTTGAAACCAAAAAATCCAGTCAAAATGTTAAGGCAGATGGAAAAAAGTGGCTCAACAACTATGCACTGTATTTGGGGTGCACTGTATTTGGGGAAGGAACTGTTTCTGGGCCAAATTGTATTTTCTTTATTATAGATTCATGTTTCTCAAAATTCTCCATTACAAAAAAATTGTAAACAGGCTTAAAAATAAATGTTGCTTTTTCCCTCCCCACACAAAACTCTATTATTGCATTAATACAAAGATTTTGTTTAATAATAAAAAGGTCAAAACAGAGCAAAATTGGAGTTTCAACAAGTCAATCGGTGGGTTTAAATGTGAAAATTGTAGTGCTAGAGCAAAATTGGAGCAGGGAGTTTCAAGCAGTCAATCTGTGGCTTTAAGAGTAAAATCAGAGCACCAGAGCAAAAAATTTTAGTTTTAGGTGGTTGATCAGAGTAATACAATAATGAGAGCAGTGGCACAAAAAACAAAGGTGGTGTATTCAGTTAGAATGGTATTATGACATACTAAGGAGCTATATAAGACTTACCCAAAAAATTTGCATGGGGTGTTGTGCTGTACTGGTTTTTGTGTTCTGTTTGTTCAATATACAATTGGATTTTTTTTTCTTTTAATTTTCAAAATGTACATTCAGAATGTACAAAAAGTTCTGGGATACAACTGAATCTATCTTTACTTGAACAATAAGTTTGAAACATAGTATGGAAAACAATAAGAAGCAGTTTGATATATTGACAGTGTTCTCTTCATTCACATTTAGCTTCTCATATTAAGCTTCAAAACTTAAAAACACTTATTAAAAATTTATACGTCAATTTATTGTCAATTTATTTGTCTTTTTTATTTGTTTGGTAGGTCCATACTATGCAAATATTCATGCACTGTGGGCAGCTCAAGATTGAAAAAATCATATGTTTCATTTCTTCTTTGTATATATGTGTGAATATTTGTCAATAAAGCAGCAACAGGATAGTACATGCCTATTGGTTTCAATAAAAGCTTTTGAATTGCTTTGTAATCAGGAAATGTCCATGACTGCAAAATCGCCCCAAACTAACATTCAACTGACACATAGACTTAACTCATTCATTTTTTGAATCTTACTCAAATAGTCACAGATTTAATCCTTTAAAGGCACTGACTATTGATTGGCTTGCATCATAGACTGGGCTGTAGTGTATATAAGAGAGCATATAATACATTTTTTTAATTAGACATTCTCCGCTAAATTCATTCAAAAGTAATCAAAAATATGTCAATAATCATTTTCAAGATAATTCCAAGTATTTATTAACCTTCTTAGTTGTTTTTCATTGTTTCAAGTTGATGTAAATCTCTAATAAAATATTGATTATATTACATTTTCACTGTTATTCTTTTAAACTTTAGCAATTCAAATTCTAAATAGATTCTAATTTATAAATGTAGAATGCAATTAGAATTGAAAATAGATTTCTTTCAATAATTTTGCTCAGGAAATAATGATAAACTATTCTACATTTTCAGTTTCAGTTGTCTGTATCCTCTCTTGGACAATCGTTCATTGAATACATGATTCAAAAATTCAGTAATTCTATCTTTGCCTTTCTCAATCATTTGCACTTTAACTTCACCATCAGTATCCAAATCCTTCCATTTCAATTCATTCAAATTAGTTTGGGATTTTAGGTGTACACTTCTCACTGAAATAGTATCATCTAGTGACCTCTTTGTAGTTGTAACTGCTATAATGCTGGGACTACTGGGTGCTAGAGGACATAGGAACCATTTTGTATCCTCTTTTCTAAATAATACAACTCTGTCATCAATAATCAAAGAAGTGTTATTTTCAATAGCATCCAATTCAATATCATGTGAATTTGAATTGAACCAGTAATTTTTTTAAATTATAATTGTTATACAGTCATAGTATGGTCAAAAGAAAGACCATCTTATTGCATAAAGGGCAATTTATTCTGGTGTAAATACATTCATCTTGATGATCCAATAAATTCCAATGCAAAGTCTTATGATTGTGTATCTGATTTTACTAACAATTCTTTAGAGAAAGTAAATCCAGCTTCAAGGAGCAAAATTGTTGATTTAAAAGAGACTATCAAACAACTTCAAAGCAAACTTGACAGTAATATTCTAACAACAAAACCCAGCACAGAAGATTTGTTATTTAATGAAATTGTCAAATTAATGAATGGAAATGAAGTTTATGAAACTGACACTGACTTATTTGAACTTGGAAAGGATTTTGTATTTCATATAAAAAAGAAAGATAAATTGAACAGCAAAGAGCAGATAAAGCAATTAAAGAAGCTAATGTGGAAAGATCCAAATGCAATATACAAAACTATAGAACAACAACTGATGTTACAGAAAAAATTGTTGAAATATCTCACAAAAAATCTTTCTGATGAAAATTAGTTGAAATTAAGAGGTATCAATTGTAATTTATTTTCAATCAATTTATTTATTATTTATAAATAAATTGAATTTATTTTCTTTCATAATATTATTCAGACTGTTGAAATGTCATTATTGCAAGTCAAAACAAAATTGGGGTTATACAAAGTTTAATTTAAGCTTGATGGAAAACATATTTTGAAAATATGGAATTAAAAAGAGATCAAATAAAAAATTGGCACAGGCAAAGCAGCTTTTTATGCATTATCATATTAAAAAACACCCATATAAACCCAGTCCCAAGAAATAATGTAGAAAAGACACTTGATCATCAATGTTGAAGATTTAAAGTTTAAATCAATTGAAAAAAATCACAAAAACCAATGAATAGAATTTGACGACTAATTAGTAAGTCCCCAGAAAACCTCACAGTCTGACTGACTAGATGAGACACTCCATTAATCTGCCGCAGTCAACTCACGAAATGTTATCAGAGAGGCAGGATTTATATTGCACGCTCCTGTTTTTCAGATTTTGTTGATTCAAAGCCACACTCGAACCTACTTTGTATGGGGCTATGGACGCACATTTGGTGGCCCAATCTTCAGATAATGTCGCTGAGGAGTATTTTACCCGCACGCCTGCTCGTTGGACTGAAAACATAATATTAATTGCTGGGCATGCCAGAGTATCCAACTTTCTCATTGTAATACAATCCATGATGTTTCCTCATTCTGAAGCTTTCATACTACAGACGAAAAACAAGAAGAAACTGATTGCGAATGTGTTCAGTCGGATAGAAACTTTTACACCAAAATCAAGTAGTTTTTAACGGCGATGTCAGCGGATTGATTGGGAATCCTTTATCGGCCGAGTTTGGCGAGGCTTCTGGTACTTAACTCAAAATAGATTTCTTTATTCTAATGGAAAACAGGACACAAGCGTAAACCCGAAGATATCTCTAGTGAAGCTTCCAAACGTGAAAAAATTCCACAAGATACTGTCGCTTCATATTAAATTTTATGTCATGTCCTGCTTTATACAATGCAACACATTCAAAAGAAAATCCCAAGTCCAAGAAGCCTTCATGAAATCTTTCTGTGATGCCTTATTTGTTATTAATTAAGATTGTGCCAAAAGTAGATTCAATGTTAAAGGAGAATTTCAATGGAATATCATTTGATGAAATAACGGAGCAGAATCCAGATTTTATTCTGAAATGAGCCCACTGACTGATTCCAACTGTTGAAATATCAGTTTTTCAGCTGGAGGAAGTTTTAAAAAATATTCTAAGCCAGATTTCACATATGATTGTGTTCCAGTTCTATCAGCAGATGCCATCAAAGAATTTCAAATATTAATTGACTCTCATGCAACCAAGAGTTGTTTTTCAGACCCACCCAAGATTAGTTTCACTATGTGCATACTCAAATCAACAAAAAAATATATTTAAAATCTCTGTGGTCAATAATTACCCAAAATCCACACTTAAATGAAATAAATTCAGAAAAAAAACAAACAGAAGAAATGTTCGAAAAAGTGTAAACCCTGTTTCTACTGGACCCAAAATGCTCCTTCTTAAACCAAACACAAACAAAAATGCCACTCGGAATCATCTTTATACCCTCCAACACACTTGAATAGCTTTTATTAATTTTTTATGTAAGGATAACAATATTACAACATGTAAAATAAAGAATCGCACATCAAACATGAAATTTAATTAAAACAATACATACCAAAACTTCAGCTTGTAAATTTTTATACCCCACATCTTAAATTTTTTTGATCAATTCGATGGAGTCAGTTGAACCAGAAAACAATGATAACGAACTTACGTCACCGACGCCATCAGCGATAATCGATCACTTACTTTCGTCTTTCGAAAATCCCGGACCGCCTTCTGGACTGGTGCGCAAATACGGCGTGTATGCGAATGGAAGTGTGAATGGCAGCAGCGGGAGTAGCAACTTCAGTAGTAATGGTAGTAGTAACGGGAGCAGTAACGGGCGCAGTAATGGCAGTAGTAGTGGGAAAGGAGGCAGTTCTAGTGACAACGGGCGGACGACAGGGCGACAACGCAGCTCGTCCATCACATCGTCGGGCAGCGGCCGAGCAACGGCGGTACCGCGGCGCACGCGTTCGTCGTCGCTGACGGGGGTGGCGCAGGCACCGACGCCGCCGACGCCGTCGCGGAAACAAAGGTCGACGTCGGCAATGCGGCGGCAGGCGTCGACCGGCGACATGGCGGGCGACAACAATCGCCTCTACTACGCCAGTCACACCAACCCCGCCCAGCTCAACTACCAGCTGCGCCAACTGTCCCGCCACCAGTCCGAGGCCGCCGAGTTGGCTGTGCTGGCCGCGGCAATGAACGGTGGCAAGTCTTCCGCCGTGCCTCTGTAAACTCTCTACCTTCTTTACCCTCTTGATATAATTATCCCTTTTCTCCATGCGTCCGACCTTACGACGCGTGTTGTGTTATATTTCACCATTAAATAATATTGTCTTTACGTGTTTTCTTGAAGCCACTTTAAAAACCGAAATAGGGGGTGGCGTGTGGCTTGTGTGGGGGCAGTTTGAGC
>JADGJH010000597.1:0-16285 GCA_027596945.1 Physocladia obscura
ATTTTACCGCCCCCACCCTTTTCTAAAAAATTCTTTTCGCCGGCATTGTTATTTTTTTATAATTTATATTTTTTTTAAAAAAAAAATTTTTTTTTTTTTTTTTTTTTTTGAGAGGACTGGGCAACAAAAGAAAATCGGAAATCAAAATGGAACAAGAAGTTTACGAATCTGACAACAACGACGACGTTCAACTTCTGTGGAGCCCCGTATCTGCAAGTGCCGAATCGTTGTTAATCATCGATGAAGCAAGCCCGGCCGCCGTTGTTGGCGCATCGAGACTGTCCCGCATCCAAAGTTTGATGCGTGCCAGCAACAGAAACAGCAACACCAACAGTAAAGATATCCAAAACAGCAACGATATCAATTATATCGATCAAAACAATCCTGATGATGACGTTGTTTTCTTTGATTCTCCCCCGGAATCCCCTTCAGGATTTGATGATAATGCGTCTTATAAGGTGAGATACTTTTTGGCTTGAATAATGAGTAATAGAATAATTGTTCTTCAGAGTCTTCCTAGCAAATCACGTGCAAGTACTTTTCACGGCGAGCCTCGGTTTGATCTGTCATCGCAGCCGTCATTCAGACGCCATTTGGATTCAGTAATCCTGTCGTCCGAAACAACAAACCAACCAATATCTGCAAAATCGTTGAACGACAGAACAACGTACTTGGAGTACTTGCAAAGTTTACGCTCTGAAATTGCGAATTCGGGAACGGCACATATTTCAATACCAGCAAAAAATCAATCTGTGCCAAATACGTCATTCATGGTTCTTGCTTCAACGCATGTAGAAAATCCATCGTTCGAACCTCCGAGTCCTATCTATCAAAAACCGCCACAGCAAATTGAAGATGGAGTGAAAGAAAAACGACACAATTCAATTAATCTGAATATTTTGAAACACTTATCAATACCGATTGTAAATCATGATAATCCAGCAGATGATTCACCATCTCGATCAAATAAAGTAAATGATTTTTTCAAGAATCACTCTGGTAATAGCAGTGGCGCAAATTCTACGAATATTCTGCCAACGAAACGCATATCAGTTCCATTTTTCAAAACAGAAATTGCAGAAACTCAAAATGAAACTGACTCAGTATCATTTTCAAATCCACAATTTTCAGCGAACTTTTCTTCATCAGTTGAAGCGCAAAAGAGTATTGCAGTTCCTTCAGCTCAATCAAAGCAATCATTTGGCTTGTTCAACGCTCTGAAAGTTCGTAATCACCAACTTGTGAACATCAATTTCCTCTAAAAAAATTTACATCCAATACACAGACGCCAGCAAACAGTCCTCAATCAACAAGTAGTTTCAAAGTTATTCGCGTATACCCAGAAAATGAAATATCGGATGGATTGCAGACTCCGGTCATTAGATCGCCTTCGAAAACAATGGTGTCCTCCTTTCCCGAAAGAAATTTTGCGGAAATATTTTCAAGAAACGAGCCTGCAAATAGAATTCCGATTCCTGTAATACGTTCAGCAAATGGAACAATGATTCCTGTCGTGCCTCAACGAGATGTAACAGAAAAGCACCAGAAACACGAAACTTCAAGTAATTCTTCGTTTCGTGTTATTCGCTCCAATATGTCCACGGAATATTCACAGGGAGATAAAAATAATTTACCGACTCCCGTGATTCGTTCAACTGCTGGAACAATGACACCAGTCAATCCGTCACGAAGTTTTAACGGTGCACAAAATAAGCTTCCAACACCAGTAATTCGGTCTGCAACAGGAGCAATGACACCAATACTCACTAATAAATATCCAGATGAGCAACTATTGCTGTCTGCATTAAATGAACACATATATAATCCATCACGAGTGTCGCTATCTAAAGAAACAAATAGCACAGTTCCGATAGAAAAACAATCCAATGAATCAACAAACGTACAGTCATTGGGAAAGCTCAACTCAAAGCTCATTGCTACTGAACCAAATGATAATCAAGATATAAAAACTACTGCTCCATCATCTCCATCATTACGAAAAGGTCCGCCTGCGCCAAAACTCCCCAAAAAAAAGAAATTGAATCTTGATATCAAATTTGAATTTGCGAAACTTTGCATTGAAGGCAGTGTGTTGTATGGTACTGATATGGAAGAAGTACAACGACTCAAGGATGAAGGATACGAATATTTGCAGGAATTAAGCGTGGAGCAGATGCCAGAAGCCAATTTTTATTTAGGAAAATGTTTTGCCGAGGATGGAAATTGTAAGTGTTTAATTGTGAAGCATGTGACTAATTGATGGAAACCTTCTTATCATACTAAACAGACAAGCTTGCATTTCCAGCATTTCTGCAAGCTGCAAAATCTGGCCATCCGGAGGCTTGTTATGCCGCTGCTTCCTGTTTGGAGTATGGCCGTGGTTGTGACGTGTCAATGATCACGGCGTCATATTATTACAAGACATCAGCAGAGGCTGGATACTTGCTTGCAATGTATCGTATGGCTACAGCGCTGTTCTCTGGCGAACTTAGTTTACCCCGAAACATTTATATTGCGTTCGATTGGCTAGAAAAATGTGCTCATTGTATGTAATGACTCTTTGCATATTTATTTGGCTTACGAAGTTTTCAGATCCATCACGAGAACCCGTTGTTCTTCAATCGATGTTTCAACTATCTGAAATTTACGAGCTTGGAACTATTTCAAACCAGTCACCCATCTTAGCTCGCCAATATTTGGAAAATGCAGCTTCAGATGGAACTTATGCACCTGCAGTTACCAAACTTGCCTATGCCTATGAACACGGCTTGTATGACCTTCCTTCAGATGTGCAAAAATCTATCGCGCTATACAAGCGCGCTGCAGAATTGAAAGAACCGTATGCCATGTATGTTATGGCAGACTTTTTTCTCAGAGGGGTTACTCTCATGACGTGTGGATGTTCGGCCAATTACATTGAAAATTTCGAAAACTACGATGAATCGATCTATTCAAGTCCACTAGAAGAAGAGATGGTTGACGTGTGGGATATCAAATTCCTCAATAGCAATACCAGTGTTCCAATCGACATTTCACTAGAAAAATCCAAAGAAAATATCACCAACAAAGAAACCAAACAGCACATTGTTTTAAAACCTGTTCAGAAATCGCACGACGAGCCGTGCACGTTCGTAATTCTCATTGAACAAGACGTTGGAAAAGCAATTGGATTCATAAATGCAATTCTGCAGTCGCCAAACGCGGGCCCTCGTCTACGCAGCGACGCGCAGTACGCGCTTGGATATTTGTACGAGAATTTACCCGACGTAAAAGATCTCGGCCGTGCCATGCTGTTTTACGAATCTGCATCGCGGGCTGGGAATATCATGGCGCGGAAAAAAGTGAAAGAGTTACGCGAGGGCGCGTCTTCAGCGAAACGGGAACAGATTTCAAAGAATACTGGAAATAGTGCTGGTATCAGTGTTGGTGGCGGTAGTGGCAAAAGTAGTTCTATTGGCGGCGGCTTTTGGCCAAAAGTTTCGGTATCTGTGGAAGACGACAAACTCCGAGAAGCGTTTCGCGAGTATATGGCGTATACAATGGAGAGAAGGAATGCTGACGGTGGAAACAGGGAGCCCGTATTTGGAATTGTGAAACAAAGCCGAGCGATTGGGGATGCGCCAGGTTTTGATGAAGAAGGGAGAATTTGGGAAGATTTCCGGTCATATGAAGACCGAATAGATGAGAGACATGGAAGACGAAGCCAGAAAACTGGACAAGTAGAGAAATGTATTTTGATGTAGATCTTTTCCAATATGTATATGTTTTGTTTCTCAGTGGTTTTTAATCTTCAAATAATAATAAAACAGAAAGTCATTATATTTTGTTCCTTTTCTTTTTTTTTCTCTGTCTCTCCTTCTTTTTCGGCGCTCTCAGATTCTTCTTGCTTTCGGGATCATTACGCCAAACCCATCCTCTTTTACTCTCAACGGACTTCCTTCAATTCTGTCAGTTTCAACTGAATGAATAATAAAGGGCGAATTCGGAGAATTATTTGAGGTTTCAATATTAACATCGGCATGAGTGGCGCCGTTCTTGGCTTTTATCACGCTTTTGGATCGAAAATGAGTGATTGGCGTTGAAGATTGCTGTGTCGCTGCTGGCATTTCTAAAACCTGGATAACGTTGTTTCTTTCTAATCAATATTTACATTTCCTTTTTTTTTCCTCTTCCTCACTTTGTTTGGTACAAAAGCATTTCCATGCTCTTCAAGCAGCTTTTGCATGCGTTCACGCGTATTTGCGTCTAAGTTAAGTCTTGATGATAGTGTTGGCTTTAACACACCGTTTCCTTCCTGTTTCACTTCGTCAGCTGTTTTCAGCTCTGCCTTTGCAATCGAGCTTGATTCCCAATCTGTTGGTGGCATGAATCTGAGAGACCTCCGTGCATTGGTGACAACTGAATTAACTCCCAGTTCTGATAAAAAATTAAGAAAAAAGTTTCCGATTGGAAAAAATGGATTACACTTTTAGCACGGACCTTCTTTTTCCTTCTTATTGGCTTTACGCGGCGTCAGTACAACAACACTTCCGTCTTTCGCTTCAGCCGGTCCGCAAACAACTTCATTTTCCTTTGCTCTCATTATTGACGCCGAAAATTTTACATGCACTTCTTTGCCGTCCCGTTTCTTGCATTCACTTTTAACACTGGCGTCACTGTTACCGTCTTCACTATAATCAGCGCCAACATAATCCGCCGCCACTTCTGAAGCAAGTGAAATGTTCTCAAGAAGCCCAGTGATTGCATCCACAGGATACAAACTGCATTTTTTCGGATACGTTCTGTCTGATTTGACAGGATTGATTGAAAATGCGAAATCATCATTGTCATAATTATTGGCCATGATATTGTCGAGAAAATCATTCGCCACAGGTGGTTCTTGTGTATTGCCAATTTCACTCTTGATGGAAATTATTGGGCACATGTTATCGACCGTGTCGTCGTTTTTGTCGTGTATGACGGCGTCAAGGTATTTACTGCGTGGTGGCGTCAAGTCTGTGGAGAGCTCATAGTCTCCGTCGTACGCATCGAAAGTTGCTTTTTGTTTATCTTGGGATGTGATTTGTACTTCATCGTCCGAATCGATGTTTGTGGAATTACTGTTGTTGCTATTGTTGTTAGAGTGAAGATCGCGGTATTTAAGGAACGCTGGCGTTGGCGTCTCTGATGACAACGAGGTGTTTGCGCTGGTGAATGTTACCGCTTCGGTTGAAGCAAAAATATTATGATTTTCCGGTTCTTGTTCAAGTGATTTCTGAATGTTTGTTGCTGTACGAGTAGCTGCCAATAAAGGGTAGATGAATAATTGAAATTTTCAAAAGAAGATGAAAAACCTTCTTCTAATGCTTTTGTGAAAACAGAGATGCAAACTTGGATATATTCTTTTTCAAAAACTGTTTTAGCTCGTGTTTGAGCTTCCGAAAAAACTTTAAACATTTCGGATTTCAGATCCCAGCCATTACTCTGTAGAATATTGCTTGTTTTTCTTTGAACTGAAACAGATGCGCTTGCTGAAGATGGACTTTAGTTTTTCGATTATTAGTATTATAATAAATAATAATAATAAATTGAAACTTACATCCAAGACTTTCGGTGATTCGTGACAGAGTGCGGTATATATTTTGGAGCGTGATTGTTTGGTGTATTCGAGTTTTGCAGTGTGGCTGATTCGTTCGGTAAAATATTGTTTATGGGATCTCGAATGATACTTGGCACAAAATTTGCCAGCAGATCCTTCTTTGGCGCTGGCACGACAAAACCAGAATCACGTTGGTGCAGTTCTTTATCTCTGCTGTATATACAAATAGAACGAAATAGAGGCAATGACGGCGCAGCGCGTTCGTTGAATCGATTAAGCAAAGCAAAGCAAAACAAAACAAAACAAAACAAAACACAAAACTTGAGCTTGTCGAGCATTTTCTTGTGTCTGAATTCCTCCAGTTTCATTTTCAAAAGGGCTTGATTGTCGGCACTAACAACACCGCCGGTATATCCCGGGTCTCCACTGCGGCTCGGCGTTGCTGTGAGTGTGTCTGATGGTGGCATTTTTTTTTTTTTTTTTTTTAAATTTGTTTGCCAACATTCAGTCCGAAAACGTTTCAGAGCAAAAAATTAATTGCGTTCATTGTCAGAAAAGAAAAAGTGAGAATGGGGAGGAAATTTATCAACAGAGAATGAAGAACGGATCTTCGTGGTTATTCCAAACTACATTACGCCACATAAATTTCGCCACCTGCAATAGGAAAATGTACTCCATTGAATGAATGTAAAAAATTCGACTAGAGAGCTTGAAAAAGCCAAGAAAGATTTGACTTGGCTTTGATTTGCAGAAAAGACTGACAAATGAGCAGTAAAGAAGGAAAAGAAGAACGCGAGAGAGAACGAAGGCGGCAACAAACGGGATTCGGAGCTGGAACCGGAACGGAAAATGTCAATGGCAATGGCCGAACCACTCAACAGGTGAATAAGTCAGAAAATGACGATGGAGAACGAAAGTTCTGTATTCGAAACCCTTAACACATCTAACTGTCCAGGGCTCCTTCAACGTGCCAGCGTACTTGACGGCCATCGGCGCCGCGTCTTCTTTTCCAGCGGCGCGCGCAGAGCAGAACTTGGCAAACATTAGCAACAATAGCAACTCTTCGCTCGCTGACGCCACCACCGTCAATGCCACCACAACCAACGCCGAGTCCATCTTGGATCTGTATGGCGGCTCCCCATTATCGCGTCCGCAATCGCCGCTGCTATTGCCGAAATCGGCCCAGTCTCCAAAGCAAAGCCAAGCCCAGTTGCAATTATCACCACAACAAGTGTTTTCCCCACCTAAATATCACCAGCAGTATCCAAACTTCCTTAACATGTTTCAGAGCCAAATCAATACGCAAAAAATGCATGGGCTTCAGCGCTCCTCGTCGGTTTCCGCGTTTTCGTCAGTGTTTTCTCGGCCATATCAAAGCGGAAGCCAAGCCCCGTTTAGCACCAACGACAACAGCAGCCAGCTCGGCGAGCGCGCAAACAGCGCTGCCGAATATTCCAGTAATAATAGCATCGAAAGTGGCTCGGTCGATGATGCCGAAATTATCGAGTATGACCATTATCAGAATCAAACTGACTTGAATGTCACTCAGATTGATTCGCCAATTTCTCCTGAAACTGAGTCTGATATACGGGGACGTGCAAAAATTGTTCAATCGAAAGAAATTCCGAAAACGAACCAAAATTTGAATAATTTTTATCCCGTTAATGATGACGATGATGATGATGACGCACCTCTTGGAATTGTTGCAGCTCAATTTCGAAACCAGCAAGTTCGACAGCATCGTTCATTACCTCCGATTTCGTCCGTTGCACAAATTTCGGATCGTTCTCAAATATCCCCTCAACCACAGTCGACTCGTCATAGGTTTTTGTACGTATATTTGACTTGACAATTCATATTGTGAATAATTGGGCTAAGGTACTTTTAAATAACATTTTTATCAGTTCAAGCACCGAGCCACCGCAATTGACGCAACAGCAAAAGCTGCAAGATATTCTTTCATCAATAGCATCAACCAGTAAAGCGCTTGACGAGCCTTCGAACAACACAAATGACTTGTCCAATCTCGAAGGGCTTGTTGGCCAACTAGACAAGCTAATCAAATCGCGTAAAGAAACAACTATTCGAATAGCAAACACAGATTTACCCACTCCACCGGTTCCTGCTCATAAAAATTCCATAGGATCCGCAATCACTTCTACTCCACTGGGACGATCAGTGATTCTCAGTCCTGATAAGCTTGTGCAATCTGACAGTGAGGATGATGAAGTTCCACTCGCACGAATTCATTCCAAGTCACTCGACGATACTGGAATCGCAGCAGCTGCCGCTGCCGCAAATGCGCGCTCAAAAAGCGTTGTTTCTCGCGGAACTGTGACACCAAATAAAACAGCAGCATCTAAGGATCAGCAGCAGCTGCCTCGGAGGCCAAGCATCGGCGCAATATCTCCGAAAACACAAAAACCCGAACCTGCCTTTTCACTGCCGCCAACACAAACGCAAACGCTGCCATCCCAAATAGTCATGCCAGTTGTCAAGAAAGTCACAACGCGAATATATATTGATTCTCAAACGGCTTACAAAACCGTGATTTTGACGAATTTGTTGAGTGCAGATGCAGTTATTCATGAGCTTTTGGCGATTATTGGTGAGAAAAATGGCGGCAGTGGGATTATAGATGACGGAACGTGGACCCTGTTTGAAGTATGCCACGATTTCGGGGTCGAAAGGCCGTTACGGGACTGGGAGGTAATATATTTTGTGGTTTTTGAGAATTGTTTTTCGATATCAAGTATTTTTTTTTCCTTTTCTTTTTCGAACATTTAGATTGTTACAGATATACTTGCCGCATGGGATCCAACAGCATCTGCAAATATGTTGATTTTGAAGTCCTATACGTTCAGAAATACTCTAATTCCTCGGGTATTGTGTTTTTAGTTTGTTTTTAAAAAAATTCTAAGGTGTTGAACTATCTTAACAGAGCATTATTGGAAAATGGCCGAAAGTGGACGGTAGATGCGATATGGAGATCAAACCTGGGAAGTTCCGAAAGCGGCATATTTTATTGAGAGAGGATTCAATTTATTATCGGGAATTCGATGTAAGAATTTAAGCTAAAAATGATGTTACAAATTTACCTCTCTAAAATTATTCATTATTGTTGTGTTTTTTATCATTATTATTAGAGAGAAATCTGGCTATGCAAGCTTAACAACTTTGATGTATATACGCTAATCACACCCCGAAAACGCGCAACCACAAATTATTGCTTTGCATTACGATCAACCAAAGATTTAACTTTTTTTGAGAATGCCGACGAATACATTCACTTTTTTTGTGTCGAAAATAAGGATCTATTGGCCGATTGGGTTCTTGGAATTCGATTAGCAAAAGTAAGTTTTCCATTCTTTGTCATTTTTTCTTGTAATGCAAATTTAAATTAATGACACATATTTCAGAGTGAGGCAACATTTGCAGAATATCCTGACATGTTTGTAGACTACGATCAAATTCCAGCACGATCTCAGCCGCCATTAAGACAACCTCTTTCAAACGGCGCAGCTGCGTCGGCTTCAACCCCAGGTCGATTATTAGTTGGAGACCTTGCCGCCGATTCTCCCGCTATCGCAAATTTATCTCTTCTCGGTCGATCAATGTCGAAAAAAGAAACTATTCAACCACAACAGCAACCCCAACAATCCACCGTCACTCCAAATACACCTACCACACAATCCCAAAATCAACAAAAACCTCTCCTCACATTCCCAAACCAACCGCAAATGGCTCGCCAACAGACCGGCAAACGCACTGCTCCCGCTGCTACAGTAGCTAATCCTCCCATCGGTGTGACACTTTTATTTCAGCAGCAGCAGCAGCAGCAAGCGTATCAAGACGCTGCGGCAGCTGATGCGGCAATTTTTGAAGCATGCGATATGCCGCTGAGTGTCCTGCCGACGCGGATAGAAGCGTATGATGAAGCCCAACTGCGCGAGATCCAGGCGCGGTTGGATCGTGCGTGGGAATATGAACAGCAGCAGACTCTTGCGGATATTGAACGGATAAAGAGCGGTGGCGGTGGCAGTGGCAGTGGCAGTGGAGGAGGGGATATTGGGAATGAAGCTGTTCAACAACAGCAAGCGCCGGCAATGCAACAAGCGGCCGTTCCGTTACTTCAACAGGTTCCGCCGCTAATGCAGAAATCGCGGTCTAAAAAAACTGCGGCGAACGGTGGCGGCGGTGGTGCAAGTCGAAACAAAGCCGGGCCGTTAGTTGATATTGGCGATGTCAGGAATTGTGCCACATGCGGATGTAGCGAGTTCAAGACTATTTTTGGGCAGGCGGGGGTTGTGATGAAGGATGGACGGAAAGTTTGCGGGAATTGTCGGCATGCGACGCATTATGGTATCAAGTAGTAAAAAAACAAATACATATATTTAAAAAAAGGAATTACAAATAAAAAAAAAAAATTAAATAGTTTTATGCGCTCTTCATTTTCGCTCATTTGTTTTTCTAATGACTTGTTTCTTGCAAGTAAATATGTTCTCTAGGGTTTGAAAACACCACGTACAACGTGGCAGCATTCACATTGAAACTCGAATTCTTTGCCCGTCAACAATATCGACGACATTGCGGTTTCTTGTTGTCTTTGTTTTTGGCCCTGCTGATTTTTCATCGTCATCAACACGATGGTTCTAAATCTCTGTGTTTCGTGGTAGTCACACCCATTTTAGATGATGGCAATGTTATTTTCAGAGTTGCTGAGATCAATTGTCAAGATTTAGTTTGAAAAAATACAACTGAGCTGGAGATGTGCAATAGGGCATTTAATTAAACGTATTTAATAGGCGTTTAATAGAAAGTCGTACGACTCATAAAATAATATGGATTAGTCGCGTATATTTCGACAGTATCGAAAAGAAGAAGCACGACGCGGTTCGTCAATGACTTCGCAGATGCGCGTTAGCAGCGAAAACCGTCGACAAACTGGTTCGGGGTGTGTTTCGCGTCGCGTCCAACTTCAATCACCCTCACGTTCAAAATTTTTTGAAAGAAACATGACAAGAACAAGGAATCACAAATAATCAGAAAAGAGGCATAAATCCGTTGAAATCATAGAATTTTCAATTAACCGAGATATATATGTACTATTTGTAGCTATACAATGGGGCCGTCTGTGGTGTTTCGCTCAGCGTCGCGTTCATTATGTTCAGTTTGTGCAGTTTTTTGGTATGCGGGCAACGGATCCTGATACACGGGTAAAGCTTCGACTGCAGCCGGAGAGTCGCGCGATGGAACAAAAAGCGATTGAATGCGGCCCTCGAGTTGCTCCTGCCTGCGCTGCTCCGGAGTCGTGTTTCTGAAATACACAACGCGTCCATACAAATATACCAACAAAATGAGGATAGCAGTCGCACTGGAAACACCGAACCACACGGCAATTGTGGTGCTTGGGCTCGGCAAGTTGGACGGAGCGAGATCAGCATTACAGTAACATTTGCATATGGTGATACACGAAAGCTGGGCTGTTGTGTCTGTTGTCGTTGTCGCTGCTGTTGATACTGTTGTTGATGCTGTCGCGTTTGCTACAACTCCGCCGCCGAAAGTTACGCCGCATATTTGCTCTCCAATTGTGACTTTTACGGTTCCACAAGAGCAATCACACGTGAGGCTGTTATCCGAAGTCACTGAAGCCAATGCTGCCATTGAGATGTGATCCAAAATGATTAAAAATGATTTTTTCGCTTTGAAATTCAATCGGAATTAACGAAGTCGATCAAACAAGATGTTATCAAAGTTAAAGCTTTCTTTTTTTTTTTTCTTCTTTTTTTCTCAAACCTGATATGCTATGAAAGGTAACCATTTCACCATGGCAAATATAATTTAGAATCAAATTTTTTGAAGCAATGAAAAAAAATTTGACAAAGTCTTCTTTATATTTACTCTGGTGCTAATGGACTAATGATGGTCTATCAGTCTGGTGGAATTAATTCTCACAAAAAAAATAGTCAATTTTTAAATAAAACATAATCTTAATGGATCAAACAGTATAAAAATCTGTTCTTGCATTCCACCAGTCCCTTTTGTACATTTTTCAATATTTGTTTGGTACAGCCATCATGTTTGGCGCTTGATTAAAATTTCTATCTTTTCAAACTTTTGTTCCAAATCAATGTATCTCATAATCTCACTCCACACAATATCTTGTGCCTGTTTCTAGTCACTGTGGTTTTTGAAGCTCTCATAGCCATGCCCCTCCAACTTTCCAAGTGAAAGTTGTTATAACTATTTTTCATTTTCATTCATAGGTGTTTCAATCCGCCAATAGAGTAAAGTCTAGAACTAGTTTTACCTTCACTATTTGATTTTACTTTTTCTGTAATGGTTTCTTTTTTACAGTTTCAAAATCAAAGCAGAAAAAGTTCAATTTTTTTGTTTCAATAAAAGTGGTACTGGATTTTTTAAAAAGTAGGCATTTCATTTCAGTGGGTGGTATTTTTTGGATGAGATTTTGGCCCTAATCTGAAGTCTTTGTCTTTATTTTTTGTTAGAAGCTGCAAAGAGAAAGAATAAAATGAAACGCTTTTACTTGGAAAGTGATAGGGTGTGGTGATGGAGGTTGCTGAGGCAAATATATGCTAGGCACTGGATATAGTATAAAGCAATTAATTTCAAAAATAAAATATCAGTTTTGGACTTTGTGCTTTAGCAATTAATTTCTTTTTGAAGATTTTTCAACAGTTAAATCTAACAGTCCTTTTATAGCAGTTTTTCATTCTATTAATCCTATTTCAAATTTCCCACAAATTTTTGAATGAGTCTCCATTATTTATTTTGATTTTGAGGTCCTTTTTTGTTAAAATATAAAAAATTCAAGTTGTACTGAAACACATTATTGAAAGAAATCACCCAATTTCTTTAAAAGTTGAAAAACAAAATAGTGGACATGCCATTTCTGCCATTAAGCCGAAGCTTAGTATTAATACAATAAAAGTTTTGTATGGTGTTGCAATCTCCGTTTATGATTGTGTATGGTAAGAATTTTTAGCAAGAATTCCCTTTTCTTTATTCTAGATTTCCATTGTTTGAAAATCCTTAATCCCAAAAATTCCAAAAACAGTTATTAAATCAATCTTGCATTTCCTCCCCATACAAAACTTTCTTGTATTAATACAAAAGCTTCTGCTTAATGACAGAAACAGCAAGTCTACTGTTTTATTCTTTACTTTTTAAGCAAATTGAGCGATTTCTATCAACAAAGAGCAAATTCATCTTTCAATACAGCTTGAATCATTTATACTTTAACATATGCGGAGGAGAATAGCAAGATTTATTTTATAGACTGTTTGGAATTTTTGCAATGGAGGATTTTTAAACAATGGAAATCTAGAATAAAGTAAAAAGAAAATTCTGCTAAAAATCCTTACCATATACAATTGTAAACAGAGATTGCAACATTTCTTGTGTTTCTTTTTTGTTGTTTTTAGAAAAGAATCATTAAGTGGAAGTTATATGTGCATTCAAATAAAAAAGCCTAACATGTTTAGGAAAAGGAAAAAAAGTTGATTGATGAAAATCAATAATAAAAAAAAGAGAATTTCACCCAAAAATTCTTGCTGCATACAATCAAAACATAGATTGAAACAACTTAACCCATCATTTTGATGTTTTCCTTTTTCTTGTTGGTTTCTTTTGTTTTTTTGCTTAAAATAAATTTGGCAAGGGGTGTTGTGATTCCTGCTTCACACTGCCTGTCCTAGTGAACCTCAAGTAAGTTTTCTGTGCCTGTCATGTTTTCATATTTGTATTAAGTGGAATGGAAAGTTGGTAATAATTTGAATTGAAGCTACAGAAAACTAGTCAGTTTCTGTGACATCCAAATAAAAATTATGGCTCAATGGTTAATGCACTACTGGCTGGCCAAACAGAACCAACTTCAATCCCACAGCCAGGCATTTTTTATAACCTCACCATTCTCAGAGTTTTTATATCTTCTCCATTATAACTCTATGTGTGACCATCTTATGCTTAAAAGCATATAAAGATGTTAAAGTATACTTGATACACCAAGTATTACACTGCTGAATAAATTCACTTCAAATAAACACATTTTGTCAATCATACATAAGAGTACAGCTTGTGTAGTTGACAGAGGTAACATCCTTACAGATATTAGTCTTCTATGAAGTGTGTTGGAACAGTAGAGCATCACATGTTCTATGAGTAACACATGTATATACTGTTTCTCAAACTCTAATAAACAATAGAGACATTATATATTATCTCAGAAGCAAAAAGCTGGACTGAAGGGTGGTTTCTGAGCTAACACAGTCCTATGTTGTTGTTTGTCAAAAAATGTATTTCAAGGCAACTTTTTCAAACAGAAAATTTTTCTTATTTTAAAAAAACATGACTGGAATTAATTTTTGCTTTGATTGTGCTGGAGATGGAGATGGAAATGGAGTTGCTGACATGGTGTTTTGGAGTACATCTTTGTGAATTCTTAATATGACTTTGCCAATCTTGTAACTTTTCAGTTACAGTATTGATTATATCAGCTTTATTTTGCATTGAAAAAATCAACATGATCTCTGGAGCCTGAAGAAGCGTTAATGTTGATTTGTCTTGTAGAAAAAAAAGTGCTCACAGGTGTTCCTTGTAGCATAACTTTCTTCATTGTTGAATTAGCTTTAAGGGTCTTGTCTTGGGTGCAATTGCATAAATTAAGGTGCCAACAGATAACTCATTATCTTTATCACTGTCATTTCTTACGTAAATTCAATTAGTTTTAGGAGACCCCATAATAGATTACAACAGTCCATTACATACATTTTTTTTGAAATCAGTTGTAAAATAAATTTAAAAAAAAAAAAGATGGATCTGGCGCAAAACGAAAGTAGTAACAGAACAAACTCACTGCTCTTTACAAATCTACACCATTCAGTCTTCGACGATAGTGGTAAAGCGCAGCTGAGGTCTGTTTTGTCAACCATGTTTTCTTTTGATGTTAAAAATAGGACAGAAATCTGATAGAGCAACATGGTCATATTGTCCGCTTTATTCCTATTACGGCTTTTTTCCGTTTCTTCGGTTCGTTTTTTTTTTACTTTGCGAATGGATGTATTATTTTGAATTTTGGGGCAATGGTTATTTACTCGCATAATAGTCGTGTTTCACAACGTGAACGAAGCAACACACGTCAAACAACACTTGAACGGCACAATATTTTTGGGCTCCAAGGAGCTCAAAGTTTATTACGGCGAAAATACGGATATTAACAGCATTGGAAGCACTCCAAACGCGGCGAGTTTCCTGCAAGTTCCCGCACTGGAACGTAATTTCCTTCTGTCGCCTCCCGGATCTCCGCCAGTTGGTTGGGTGCAAACAACGGAAGCTCAGCCTAGTCCAGGCGGCCACCACGAAGCTATGCTATATGCGCTGGCACGTTTGCACGAAGAAAACAATGATTTTATACTTGATTCGCATACAAAATCAATGGATTCAATTGATTCAATGCAAGAAAGCCGAGACTCATTTACCTCAACAAACACCTCAAAAACCTCGGATTCAGGTGGATCGGGGAATGATCTAACGATGGAGATTGCTAAGTCGCATGGATATCATGCTGGAAGAAGAACGAAACACGTTTTAACTTTTGACGCGCCTTTACAAGCTCGTCAGAAAGAAGAAGATATGGAGTGGCAAACTGCGCTTCCACTGGTTGTTGTGGAAGATCATGATATCCATGAGGAGGAAAATAGTGACGAGGAAAGTCGAAGTAATCGCGAAGGATCGAGCTTGAGTTTGGCAGCGAGCATTTCATGCTTTAACATGAATGTCAGCCATGATTCTGATTCTGATTCTGATTCTGACTCTGATGATCGCAGAAACAACGCATTTCGGTCCTCTTCACGCGATGGACAGCGTACTCCGATTCCGCGAACACAACTACCAAACGCCATGGCGATACCTCGCACGTCAATGCCACCAATGTTTCAGCAATAATAAAAATTAAAAAAAATTATCATTTGAACTTCAAAAAAGACATGAATTTGTCAACTGTCAATCGATTAAACTATGCAAAACCGCTCGCTAACACGGGGGTTCGCAGAACACGCACAAGCCAACGCTCAACGATCTACAATAGCAGTTTAATGATAATTTCAGTTCGCGTCTGGCTTCGTCAACACAATGACATTTATAAATACAATTTTTAGTATATTTGAAATTATTCACATCAAAGATTCTGCAACTTTATAAGCTTTGAAGTTATAATAACCATCGATGTTTCTGTTTGGCTGCCAACCGGCATCGCAGCCCATTTTTTGTTTAAATATGAAGTTTATGTATTTATTCTTACACAGATTGGCCGTACATATTTCCAAACCCAACCTCAATTATTTGATTGCATTCCTCTGTTCAAGTCAATGTTTTGCACTGTTATTTTGCAACAATGCACATTTCATTTATCATCCCCAAATGGGTTACTCAATAAAGGAAAAGTGGCGCTGTTTCAAGAACAAGATGAAAGCGAGAAAGGACATTCAAAGAATATTGCAAATTTATATTGTCACTGGTCAACAGCTTTTTTGGAAGAGTACGCTTGATTGCTCATTGCGATGATAAAAAAGAAAACAATCACATTTTTTTCTTTTCAACTCAAAAGGGCGATATTAGAGAGATTTTGCAAACAACAATTCTTTGTGAAAATTCTTTGTGAGATGATTTGAAATTCTTCACAAAGAAAAT
>JADGJH010000598.1:0-11674 GCA_027596945.1 Physocladia obscura
TTGGCCGCTCGTTGGGTACCTTCCAAAAAAAAAAAAAACATCAAAAAAATAAAAATAAAAAAAAAAAGAAAGAAAAAAGAGAATAAAACCTTGACACCATCTTGCAAAACAGACGCGGGGAATACTTTTGAAGGCATTGAGGATAAAAACAGTCGAAAGTTGGGATTAACTTCAATTTCTGCGAATCCTTTGATGATATTTTCCAGTTTACTCATCCATGATGCGGCCAAATGACAGTTTTGCAAAAACAACCAGTCACCATTATGAGTAGCTCTTCGGATCATATCTTCAGCAATTGGACCCTGCCCTTGTCCCAAAGAGATCATATGCAACCGATCCTGCATTCTAAACTCTTTGCTCGAGGCCATTTTCAGCAGGCCAGAAATTGGATCCGATCCGCTGGACAATATAAAGATCATTGGAAGTCTGCTGGTTGTATCTTTGTACACTTTTATCAAGTCTAGTGGCGGAATGTCAATAAACTCTTGACCCAAATTTTTTGCGACAAACTGAATAATTGACTGAACAAGCTTCTCTTCCCGAATAATCTTCACCAATACGAGTTTTTGAAAGTCTGTAAGAAGTGTGTTGAGTTTGTCTGTTGGCATTCTGGCAGTATATGGGTCGTCACAATCCATTAAATCATTCCATTCGTCAGAGAAAATACTCATATGCACTTGCATAGGCTGTAGAGCAGGAGCAGCTAGCCCCAAATCACAAATATTATTCCAAACAGCATCCGAAATTAGTTTATTGGGTGGCCGTGGTGGGTTCTCTCCATTCAGACGATTACTTCCGCGAATGAAAAAGTTCCACTCGCCTTCAGAGATTGATTCGCGCTGCCGTAAGATTGCGACACATATCATGAAAGCGTATATAAGCTTGTGCGCTTCAAAAAGACCACGGGAAACGTTGGTGAATATTGAGTATGTAGTGTTTTTACAGAGAATAAGAATCCGAGTTTGTAAGTCGTCTGATTTCTCACTCTCTATTATACATTGGTTGAATAGATTTTTAAAATATTTGAGTGAAAATTGATACATTGGATCTAATTCGGCAAGATCAGCTATTACAAAATACAAAACGGATCCGCGAATTGCAACCGGCCGATACCGTTCACGGGCAGTATTTATCTCCACCTCGGTCTTCTCCGCCAGTGAAACTCGCTCCTTGATTGCTGCGGATGTGACTTTGGATTGATTCAACGTGTTTATCAATTCTTCATCATCCAAAATGTTTCCTTGCGAGTTGAATAGAAGTCGCAGAATTTTTTCTTCGATATCTTTCAGTTGCCTTTTGTCATTGGAAATGCTGACAATTAAAGAGTTGCGCTGTTCTTCAAGCTCTGGTCTCTCAAGTTTTACAACGTCAGCCAAAAGCTGACCTTCCAGGCCAAGTTTCGTGACAGTAAAGTTGATGATGGTTACCTAGCGAAAAATATGTCAAGTCTACAACAAATAAACTCGAGCACTCACTTTTATGCAAACTTCTGGTAAGTAGTGAGGGTTAGCCAGCTTTGTAGTGATATAAAGTTTGAAGTTTCGATCATATTCAACAAGTGAATCGCCCAGTTTCATCAATAATCGCCCACCTTGCCGAATTGTTTGCTTTAATAATAAAGGTTCGATAGCTGGATCCAACTGCTCGCCTACATCTTCCATTAATACAGCTTGACCTGTTCTCACTGCATTTTCCAATGACCGAAGAAATTTTGAATCGCTCAACTTAACAATTTTAAGATTTGTGCCTTCCATTGCTCGTATCCAACGATTTGCTTGCCCTTGAGGATCAATCATAAGCGGCCATCTTCTTCCTCGTGTCACCAAAATTCCATTTTCTGTTGATAATTGATCAGCAGGCAAACCTTGAATATTCCAGTCGCGAACAACAGCAGGATCTGCTAAATGATCCAAAATATTAAAATTTTGAGAGACTGGAATTCCAATTTCACGACACTTGCTTATCCAGAGACTAATAAGGTCGTGGCGGTAGGTCGAAGTGAATGCACCATAATATGCAACCGCTGCGGCACATAAAAACATATTTCCGACTAGTGCGTCGATTTGGAGAGACAACGTGTCAACAGATTCAGCCCATCGGATTTGTTCATCAGCTAAAGCTTCAGTCAATTTACTTGCCCGACTCAGTCTTCTCGTTGTTTCTTCCATTTTTTCAGAAAGCACTCGTTTGCTTCTAATTGAGGCTTCGTAAGTGTCCTTAAGTTTCGCCAATTGATCTTCTACCTCCTGCAAAGCAGCAGCTTTTTCTGCCAGCTTAGCTCGAGTAACTTCAAGAGTTGCTTGCGCTTCTTCTAATCGTTTTTTCTTTGGTAATACTTCCTTGTATACCCTGGAATATATATCCATTGCAATAACCCACATACACATTGATTTACAAGCTCTACTGACACGCTCCACTGCTTCTGCGTTAAAAGAGGGATTTTCAATGTACTTGCGCAATTTTTTGGTCATAGTTTCAGGAATGTTGTCTTTATCGTATTCGGCCATTTTTTTCATCAGTTGAGGATCGGAGAGCAGCTTTTTACTGCTCTCCCAGTCTGGTTTTGACTTAAAAAGAATGCAAATGGCCTCCATCACAAGCAAAACTAAATCCGGAGGTTTGCTGAAAACTTTTAATTCAGCAATATCTTTCTTTTCTAGAGCATCTAAAGCTTTGTATGCTGCTTGCAGTGCTGGAAGTGCTTCATCAAGATCTTTCTGTGCCTCTGAAGCAATCGATTCTGTCATTGTAGCTTTATCTCTTACAATTATTTCCTCGTCCGAAACAACTTTTCTAACACCATCAGCAGTTTCTTGATCTTTAGCGATTTTTACCATCAGGGCTTCAACATCGGTTGCTTTTTGCTTTAATTCAGGTCCAAGTTCTTGTAATTCAATTTGCATGTGTGCTACTAGATCATTTGTTTCAAATAATTTGCTGAGCCCATTTTTCAAACGATCGCGACTTGCACCGAGCTCCTTCCTCTTTTCATGAAGCATCAGCGTATACAAATTTATGAGCTCAAGATAAGATGTTGGAGTTGTGTAATATCTTCGTCTTAATTCGGCGTAAAATCGTTTCGCCATTTGTCCAACAGATGCGTGAATTTCAACACACATCGCAGAAATTTTTTCACGCATATCATCAGTTCCCAGATCCACAAACTCAAAAAACCTTCGAGAAACAGACAAAAGCGCGTCTTTCGGCCATTCGTCAAACCAATCAATTGTAGAACAGTTAACAAGAGATGGGAACATTCTGCACCGATTTCTAAACGCATCACCAACAGGACTCGTTGCCAAAACAATATGTAAATTGTCTCGAACTCTATTGATGAATAATTGATAGACAGAGTCTCGATCTTCAGGCAACCCTTTTTCTCGAGCAATTGGTCTGACATCTCCCAAAATTTTTTCGCGCTCCTCAAATTCGAATAGATTTGGTACTTCACCAGAATTCAAAATGGAGTTTACGTCTTCAAGAAAGGTTTCTTTTTTGATTTGAGTGTCAGAAAGAAGAAAAACCGTGTTCTTTCCGTCAACTCCCGCGCTTCTATACAGTTTCTTAATATCTTCGCGCCATTCTGCAGTATCATACGTTCGTGTCAGTTCTATTTGAATGCACTGATAATCTGCGATATGACAAGCGAGTCGAGTCAGCGATTGTTTGCCTGTACCACCAACACCAACGAGGAGAGCATTTCCGCGAGGTTGACGAATAATTCTTGATATTCGGCTAATGTGCTGCTTTGCATCCATGAAAAAAATAAGACGAATGTCTTTGTTCATTGTCACATTATATTCTTCGAGATATTCTTCAAGCAGAACATTCATTATTTTCATATCTGTGAACTCAATATATTGTCGATCTTCAGCTGGCACTCCGCGTTTAGAGAAATCACCAAACATTATGGGCTTTTCGGTGAGAATATCTTTGGGAATTGTAACTCCAAAATTTCGATCCACAAGTTCTGAAACAAGCTTGAAAAAGAAGAGCCTATCTGGTTCATCAATTAATCTGTCGTGAAAAACACGCGAAGATTCATGAATAAACGCTTTTGCAATATCGGGTTTGCCCACAACATTTCCTGGCTGAAGTTGCAAAATGCCTTGAACAACTTTCGACAGATCTCTCAAGTTGAACTGCATAAATTATAAATGCTAATGATTAAATTTTAAAAAAATGCGTAGGATTTAATTACCGTGTAATGTGATTTGGCAGGCGTTGGTAGCAGCTGTGTACACATACTGTGATAAATCTCGATTGCTGAATTGACGATTGCGTCAGTGCAAGTTTTTACTTCTCCGGCAAAGGGTTTCAAAAAGCCATCCACAATCGATTTAAATATTTTTGATAGAGACATTTCACTTGGGGCAGGAATATTAAGAATATTGAAATGGCGTAAAAATCGTGGGGTGATGTTATTACGGCCCCCACCTGGAGGTGCACAACAAGCAACAATTTCAATATCTTGGGCTACTTTCCAGGTGAGTTTATCTCTATCGTAAAACCCGCTAAAGTCGATATATTGTCTAATCAATTCAATTGGTGGCTGAGATCCGTAAGTATCCAATTTTGGCATGTTCAGATCATCAACAAACAGGACAATCTTCGAAAATCCATTTGGTGCGCCAGAAATATTCTTTCGCTTCTTTTCAAGCTTAAGCTCCATAATTTGCTGAGTTTGCTCGCTATTTGTTTGAGCAGAAAAATTCAGAGAAATCGGGATAAATTTTTTCGCTTTGCTAATTCGATTGAGCAGGTCCTGAACAATAACACTTTTTCCAACACCAGTTCCTCCAGTAAACAAAGTTCTGAAACTATTTGTAAGCAGAGCTTCTAACAAGTAAGCATATTTTACAGTATCTGGTGTTGGAACAATCATTTGAAAATATGGAATGTCGCGACTATAGTTGAAGATTGGAACAATATCTTCCCAAACTCCAAAGGATTTATTTTTTAAGTCAATATAGTGAGAAAATATGGTGTTGGATGAGGGAAGCTGAAATTCGGTAACTGGAGAATTTTCAAGCATATCCCTGACAAAAGAATCAAATTTCTCCTGATTTCCATCAGCCAAATTTCCACCCAAAGACCATGTGTAGCAAAATATAAATATATGAGTGAATAGAGCCTTTAATTCATGAATTTCTTGTTTGAAATCAATGTCCCTCTCATTGTTTGCAAATGTTGATATTAAATTACAAAGCGATGATACGAGATTAATGTTGACAGAGGGAACAAACTCAGTACAATGCTTTCGTATATATCGCAATCCTTTATCAACATAACTATCAATCAAAAATTTGATATGATCCTTTAAATTTTCAGGTACGTGGCTGGGCAGCTTTCGCAGCCACGCATTGACACTTGGAAACCATCCCAAGCTGGCTGGATCCATATAAACCTGATTTTAAAATTAGATTTTTCTTGTGTTGAAACTTTCTTACCATTCCGCAACGCGATACCGTGGCAGGAGAAGCAACAGCCAAATCCATCACTTCAAACAACATATGCATCGTATTATTCATTTTAATTCGCTCCCCATTGATCAAAGTGAGAAGTTTATTGTCGTCAAGGACAGTGTTCATATTTTCGATCCTGTTTTAATCGAAATTGAGTAATTAAATAGAAATTATGCGTCAAAATTTTCAAACCAAAGTGCATCAACAGGCCCATCCAATACTGTCCATTTTTCATCTAGAGAGTCATCTGCGACTTGCTGCCGAAAAATCGAACCAATCAAACCATCTTTCCATTCCATAGTCGCCAAATTGAATTGGCCGTAAAGTTCTGTCATTGCAACACACTAATTCAAATTAAATATTAGCTAATAAGAAAATCGAATACAAAAAAGATGACCTTTGGATTCAAAACCCATGTTTTGACAGCTTGAAAGTCAGCTGAATCAGGATATCTTTCTTTCAACAGTGTATTAGCATCTCTCAAAATCTCGTAACACGTTGTTTTGCCACCTCCAGTAGGTCTGAGCCAAGAAAATTGAACCACATTGTTAAATTGAATAAGAGTGAATTATAAAAAAGGCTGTACCCAACAAGCATCACTCCGTGTCTAATTCTCATAGTTTCATATAGTTGGCATATTCGCATGATAAATGAATCAACAACTTCCAAAGACTTTTGCGCCATTATTTCTTTGAAAGCTCCTATGAGCAAGCTGAAGTCTTTCTCAACAATTGTAACTCCAGGAAACAAATCTTGCAAAATTCCTTGGAAAAGGCATAAATCTTCTTCTAGAAACTTTGGTAAATTAGAGTCTCTCAAAGAACGAATCAGAACAACTTCTTCAGGAAGCTCTGGACTTGAGCGTTTTAATGCTCCAGCCATGATTAAAACCGATTTTACTGCGCGCATTCTATTTTTTCGGTATTTAATCTATTTATTTTAGGAGAATATTTTTTTTACCCAAAATCGTAATGATCTTGCTGAGATAGCTGTTCTGAGCAAAGCTTGTATAGGTTGACAACTTTTCCTGCAAACCGCTTTGCACTTTCAAATCCTTCAGAAAACAGCATGATTTCAGCAATCAATCCATAATCTGGAATCATCATGGAAATTGGTCGGAATAATGCCTTCAAGTTATCGGGAAGTTCTGTTCTTCCTGCGTACCTGTGAAGTAGTTTCAGTTTTAATTTCAAAATTTGCGTTCATCACCCTGGGTTCATGGTGATAAAAGCAGCGCAGGTATCAATTAATCTGATTTCTCTTCCTTCGAAGTTGAATCTAAGTGCTTTAACGTCTTTGGCAGCTTTAATTGTGAGCAATTGCTGTGCAATAACTGAAAGGACTTCAATATCAATACGATTGAATTCATCAAAACAAGCCCAAGCTCCGCTTTGCGCGAGACCAGCAAACATTTTGCCCATCATTTTGTAGTCCAACCCATCAGAGCAATTAAACACAACGCATTGTCTAGCCAAGGCTTTTGCGAGATCTTTAACGGTCTCTGTCTTTCCAGTGCCTGCTGGGCTTCAATTAAGGGTTTCGTTATTATTTCTAAAGTTCTTTGAACGGATGACTCACCCGACCGGAGAGCCCCCTAAATTCAATTGCATTGCGCCAGTAAGGGTTAAATAACAACGATCTGTTAGAGGTGTGATAACTAAACGAGGCGAGCAACCCAAATATTCATAGCCTACGAAAATACAGAGTTAAAAATAACGCTACATATATTAAATAAATATATATATATAACCATATGAAAATACAGCAGAAGACATTTTTACACTGCAAGTATCCAAATCCATATCCCTACAAACATAGGTCAGCTTTCCCAAAAAAATTTAATGAATAGTTTACCAGTAGTATCGAAGTTGTTTTGTCCATTCAAAATCAGCCAGTCTGCTGACTTTCGCTAGACAAAGCCCTTGAACAATGTCGCGATTGTGAACATCAATTGTTATTAGTGCTCCAAGAACAGCGCGCTGGATACTTGTTAATTCTCCACGAACAAGTCCGGCCAAAGCAGAAAGATTATTGATGCTTTCTTGTTTGAAAGTATTGAGAGCTTTTTCTGGATTTGATGACTTGATGGCTTCACTGACGTCTCGTGTCCAAATTATTTGATTTCCGGTGACAACTACCTGGCCAGCATGCTCTTTGACCCAATCTGCTCTTTTTGAACTCTCATATTCACTTATAGCAATTTTAACTAATCTCCTCAAAATCGCAAACATTCCTTCTTCAACTGATCCAAGCCAAGCTTCAACGTTTCCTCTCGCTTTGATAATTTTTGTGAATGCCACACGCTCCCCTTCTGGACTTATCATTGCAAGAATCTCCGTACTTTTAACTTCGCTTGAGGCGAAATCCAGACTTTTAATTGCATCAAAACATTTACTGAGATGTGGCTGCACAGCTTGTGGATTTCTTGTTTGCGACAGTATTTCTAAAAGTTCGTCGTTTGACAAAAAGTAAAACCTGGGGAAAAGCAATCGTTTTGATTCCAAGTAATCTTCAAGACATTTTTGAATTTGATCGAGAAGTGTGTTATTCTGCTGCAGAGTTTCCAAAAGCCCAGAAACCGTTCCCGATTTTATTGCGTTGGGATTCCTTGAAACTCGACGCATGATTTCCTTCCAGTTTCGATCGACTTGCGCAAACATTCTTGCTTCGTCCGGTAGTTGACGTTGAATGTCAGGAGCAGAAAATATACTTTCAAGATATAACCAATTTCTTTGACAATTTAACCATGCATCTAGCGTTTCCGAGAAGAGAGCAAGTTGCCGATCCCACTTCTCAACTTCATGTTTGATTGGTCCAATGAATCTTGAGCTTTTTATGGTGGCAATGGTAACCTGAGAATCTTCCAATAAAGTTTGAATGTCTTCCACAGTTCCAAGAATAAATACATCCTTTGAGTCACGATAGTTAACAACTACGAATTCAGTTTCATTCCAATTTTTGACAACTTTCAAAAGCATCTCTTCCAATGCTGCTTCTGATGCTGCCTGGCTTGAAATACTTGAAATCTCTTCTTTCAGATCGAAAGCTCGCAGCTCAACTAATTTACCCAATGTGAAAGTTTCGTCTTTGACAATAGGTTTGCCTAAGGCATCCTGAATTTTTTCCCAATGCCGAGCTTTCAATGCTTGGTTTCGTAAATCCATAATTGTGGGGTACATGATTCTGTATTCGTCAACCATTGATTTGAGTTTGGGAACAACATCATTTGGTGGCAATCCCTTATCAAGGAGATACACTGTTTTAGTGAAAGATTGAATTTGTGCGTTAACGTTCTCAATATCCAGCGTATCAAAAAGCTGGGTTTTCCAGTCACTAAATAGTATATTAATTTTAATAAGAAAAAATAATTGGAAATGAAAATAATAATTGTTATACAATGCTAAAGATGACCACTCCTTCAAACTTGTCCAAAGAGTATTTTTAAGTTGAACATCAGTGAAAGTATCTTCCAACTCTCCGCCCGCAGATTTCTTTTTTATATCATTTGGACTTTCAGATTTTAACGGTGAGCCACCATTTTTAAACAAATCAGCCCATGCCTCGTACTTTCTCTTCTTAGCTTCAATTTCTTCCAGCTTAGTTTTCAGTCCGCCGAGAAAACTGATAGCTGTGTCGCTATTTGATGATAGATTGAGAACAATTGGATCTTGCGCCTTATTCCGTACTTCGCTCACTTCACCCATTAAGTCCGCAGTTAATTTTTCAAGCTCTGCTGAAAATTTATTTATGTTTTCCTCTTTTGTATCGCTGGCAATGTCTGTGCATTCGTGAAGCGTTCGAACGGTTGGTGTGAGTGTTTGAAACAGTGCAAGATCGGTGGGTTGAATTGGGATCTTATACAAGTCAAGAATAGTGTATAGCTTGAATACTTCTTCATGCATTGCTTCAACCAATGGGATTGCCGATTTGACTTCAAGTTTTTGAGTTAAAAGACGTGAAACTAGACACAAAAAAAAAACAAAAAAAAACGAAAAAACGAAACAGAAACTCACTCTTGTCAAGCCATCCAAGATATTCAACGTATCCTTCAACCGTATTAGATTGTGTGTTCAAAATTCTAACCCAATTTTGCAGTTCCGTCAATAATAACTCATTTTTGTCTCTGGCAAGACCAGGTAAAATGCTTGCAACTTCCGAAAAGCATCGCTCCGGACTTGGTACAAGCACACTCTTGAGCACAGATGTATCAATGTTCAAATTATTTATGATACTTGACGACAATATTGAATTCATTGTTTGTCGCTGTTCTTCAAATTTTTCTAACGAAAGCTGAAAGAATTCAACAAGAGCTGAATAATTTCCATCTTCTTTCAATTCAACTGTGGCGGCAATTTCGAGGATACCTCGCTTTTCTTCAACATGAATTTCTTTGGTTTCTTGGTCGGTGTCGTCGATACCTTGTTCCATTTTTAACGCTACACGTTGTTTTTCGTATTCTAAAAGTTGATTTTGAAGAGCCGAGATATCATCTCCAGAAATATTTGAAGCGAGAATAGCCGCTATTGGCCCACCAACAATTTTTAATTGCTCCATTGCATTGAATAATTCATTTTCAATCCACATATTTCGAACCTCATCGAATTTCAGCATCCATTCTGCAGCATTCAAAAACAGTCCAACAAGAACACCGCGAATTCGCCCACAAATTTCGCGAAAGTAACCACCCTCTGTGATAATATCCATAACTTGTGGGCCCTCTCCGTATTCTACCTCGTCTAATCCTCTCATTGTTGAATACGCACCACCCCTGAGTTTAGACGGGTCCAAAAATGGAATTGTATTCGCAATTAGAGAGTATTCTTGCACTGCGAGCACATAGGATTTCAAAAGCTCGTCGATTGCATTGAGAAAATCTGGAAGTGAAGGCTGAAAATACAAATGTTTTGTTACACATGTGTGAAATAGAAGAAGCTGAATTTTAAATAGAGGCGACTCCTTTGATATTAGTTTGGCTTGGGATCTAAGAGATGTAGCGCTGTCTTTTCGGGGACTTTCTGATGATTTTGTAGACGTGACTTGATTAACTGATTCATTTTCAACATCCATAAATTCTTCTTTGTCATATGCGTCCTTAATTTCAATGCGCGGAATTGCGGCACGAAGAATTCGACTTAGAATTGACACAAATCCATCAAAACCACACGTACTCAATTCAGTCGTCTCCACTTCAGGTCCAACAATTGCGCCACCAACTTGAACAGTTCCAGCAGCTGGCATTGCGGCACCAAGACGTTCATTTTGGTTTGAAATATTATCGCTTGAAGATAATTCTGATTTTAATCTGCTTGATTCAATGCTGCTGTTAACAATTGTTGCAAAAGTTTGAGGCCTTTCTAATTCCATTAGCAAACCTATTTGCTCATCTCTGATGGGATCATCACCATCATATCCATCAACAACAACGTCTGAGTTTTCACATCCGCAAAATACTCGGCGCAGCAAATTCTGAACACTTTCTATAACAAGCATATGCAACATATTCACAACCATGTAGTCAACAACTTTAACAAATCGTTGTAAACGCAAGCATTCAGCTCGACGGGCACTTTGCTGTGTAAAAGTAAGTCTTGGGCCATCGTAGACGCCGTTTAACGCGTTTTCTTGCTCGTTCTCATCAACAACTTTCAGCGTTGTATCAAATCCTCTATTATTGAGGCATCTTGTGGCCGCTTCTAAAACAATCAGTCGAATTTGCGTCTCACAATCCTTCAATGCATTCTGACTTACTGCTTGAACCCAGTCAAGCTGCGACTTTAAAAAGTCTGACAGCTCATACGTCGTCTCAGGATCAGCGAGGAATAGTTTTTTTGAATCAGCAAAGGACACGCAAATCCCACGCACGCGCAGAAGAGCAGGACGCAATACAGGGTGCCCAAGGAAGAGTGTTTGACTGAGCATTATTTTTGATTTCGAAATTTTCGCGTGTAAGACACTGCGATGCCAGACGGTGAAGCATTTCCAAAATCGGTAACGCGCAAAAAAAGGTATTTTCAAAAGTTTATGGAATAGATCGTGCTCGCGAAGCCATTGCGCTGTTGGTGTGAATTCACCGTGTCCAAGAACGTTGAAACTGGTAATTCCCTGTTTGGACTCAAATATTCAGAAAACGAAAAAAAAAAAAAAAAAAAAAAATAATTTAAAATAATGTTAAAATAAAAAAATGATTTATTAATATATTTTAATTAAAC
>JADGJH010000599.1:0-15553 GCA_027596945.1 Physocladia obscura
TATTTTATTTTTTGCGTTAGTGTAACTTTTGATCAAGCTGGCACAGAAATTATTTTGATCACCTGAATAACCATCTGCACAAACACAAACGCCATCCAGAGAACAGATTCGACGTCCAAATCGCGACCAACAATTGTTTGGAAAACCAGTCACAGATGATTGTGATGAAATCTACCAAGGCAATGTAAATCCATCAAATTGTGGTCCCAACGAGGCAGTTTACTCCATTGTGCTATACCACTATTTCCTAGTACTCATGAATAGGCCATCCAGGGGATCATGCACTATTGAAAGATATCCACCAACTTCTTTTATAGCATTGCTAAATCTGTCCCAAATGTTACAGAAGGCAAAAGATGAAAGGAATGTAAAGAAAAAGTTGGCACTTGTCCTGGGGCTGCATGCCCAGCAGCACCTCAAGTGTCACTGTCATGATGATTAAGGCCAATGGTAGTGCAGAAACCACTGGCCTTGCAGAATTGTTTGCAGGATGCAAACAACATGCAATTTTTCAGAATATCTTCTTTATTAATTCAATCTGAAAATTTTTGAAAGTAGTATTATCCAAGATGAACTGAATTCTTTATTAACAAACACACATTCAAAATCTAAATCAACGGAGACTCATTCTTTCCATCATTAAGCAAAAGTTATATGTATATATAAACTGAAAGATTTTACGTCTTAAGGAGAATGATTGAAAAAGTTGATTGTTTCTTGCTGGTGATTGAAGAATTTTGAGTGATGAAAATCAATAGTAAAGAGAGAATTCAATAAATTTTGCAAAAAGCTGAATTTTTGTTTTTTTCAACTTTTCCAGGTATTAGTCCAGCTTAAATGGAATGTTGGCTTTTCTTTAACCTGAAACAAAATTTTTTTGTGACACTTGCTTCCCAGAGCACAGCACCAACTGGAACTTTCAGGAATCAAAAGTCAAATAATAAACACTCAATTTTTATTCCTTCACACAAACTGAGTAGATGCTATTCAAATTTTCACATCTCCATTTTTTGGATGTGTCTCAGACCAATTGTCCGACAAAAAAAAACCCCGAAAGAAAAAGCAGCTTATTCTGCATGTCATTCGGAAATGGTATTTACTCATTTATGCATTAAGCTTAAGAATGAATTTATTTAAAACTCAGGGCGATGGTACGTTCAAAGCTTGGAACCAGATGGTGACAGTTTCATCGCAACACGCGCGTTTACAGTCGGATTTACTTCAACGGCAACATCAATCACGTGGACATCAGTTTCCGGAGACTGCGCAATAACGTCACCGACCAGCGCCACGACGTTAGTCACGTGTTCGAACATAGGTGTCGAAAAACTAACTGTAACTGGAGACGGCGGGACAACGACAGATACATTTTACGTGACTATCGCAGAAGAAAAAGGATGCTATCAATGGTATTTGCACACTGGCACGCAACACGTTGTCACAATTGATTCGGCAAATGTGACTGGCTATGTATGGATTATTGATCCAAACAATGAGTCTACGGCCGAAACTGCTGGAACGGCTTCGATACCATCAAGCGCGTCAAAATCTTTATCTAAAAGTTTCGCGAATGTTGGAGAAATTCCAAATGTGGTTTTTGGAGGTGAATCTGTGATAGTGAATTCTTTCAGTTATTCGAATGGGTCAGTTATAGTAAAGTAAATTCATTGATATGGCTCTTTAATCTAAACACGTGTGGTAGATATTGGCAAATTTTATTTACTACGACAGCCACCGAAACGATTCCGGTGGTGATTACTGGAAACGCTATTTCAATTGCTGGATGCGCTGTCGAACCTCTCCAAACAATGATTTACGTCAAACCATTGACTGTCTCCACCTGGCTTACTGTAGCAACACCTTCATCGTCCGGCACAGAATCATTTTCACTCTCCGCTAACGCGTGTGCGCCAAACATCATGATGGCGTTGGGCTCATATTATTATGGAGCAGGAAACATAGCCTTTTCCAACGCGTATTTCCTCGCTTCCAGTGAACCAGTTCTTTCATCAAGCTTTAACATTGATTTAAACGGTGTTACAGCAGTTGGAATTAGTATTGGCGGTGTTGCTGTGCTTACTGGATCCCGCGTGTACGTTGTCAAACTCAATTCATCGACAACAATGAGCGCATTGGGAATACCATCGTCATACGTACCAACAAATTTGCGTGCCACAGATTCATGTGGAAGCGGAGACGCCGGAAACGCGAATTCAATTGTTGTTGCTTGGAAAAATTCAGCGGGCCTTACAGTTTTCTATGTTTCGACCGATGGCGGAAAAGTATTTACAAGTGTGGATGTTTCAGCTGAATTAACTGCAGCAGGAAGTGCATATATACGGGATATAGCTGTTTCACAAGCTTTAAAAGGAGTGATAGTGCTTGTGCGTGACAGTTCGAAGGATCTGATTTTTTCGGTAAGAAGTGGGGTTGTGACGCCAGGTTATGTGTTTGGATCTTCCACAATGATTCTCGACAGTGGAATTGGTGCAACACCAAATGTTATGGAAGGGCATGCAGGAATATTGGTCAGTGGAGACGCGCTTTATATGAGGTATTTAAAATTCATATTTTTAAGGGGTTATTATTGATTTTATCTTTGTTGGTTTCTTCACCGAAGTTTGGATCTTGGTCAAACCGTATTTAAGATCAGATTGGAAAGCAGAGATTCAGCACGTCCTGCGACAAATCTTTCACCGAGCGAATATCTTGTTCAAACAGTTATTTCTCAAGATGGCAGCAATTTCGCAGTACTGACATCTACAAATAGGTATTTTTATCTTTGATTAATGCTTGTACAAATTTTAAATTTTGTCTGTTTTTAAGAGTATTTTATGGTCAATTTGGAATTTCGACAGCAATTGAAATTGCAGCAGGAATTTCAACTTCTCAAAGTGAGTTTGGAAAAACGCAAATATTTTTATTAAAATTTCCTATAAAAACTAGCCGCTCGTTTGTTTTTCGATGGGCTTCAAAGACTTGTTGTCTATCAACCTTCATCATCTGCATACTATGTCATGAGCCGTATTATTTCTATACCAAATGAAATTTTGAGCCCAAGGTTATTCGCCAATTTTGTGTTTGAAAAAATTATTCAATTAAAAATGTTTTTGAAATTTTTTCAGAGCGCCGACTGCTTCCAATCCAACTTTAGTGTGTCCATACTACCTATGGTCAACAGATTTGGGTTTGACTTATACAATCGATATCGGTTTGCATTCTTTAGACCTATATGTAATTTTCCTGAATAATTATTTTGGATAGGAGAAACTGTGCAAATAACTAGCAACGTAACATCGTCTGGAACTGTGTCAAAAACGATATCAGTTGAGTGATAAATATTTTTTTTTTCAAAAATTGTTTCTTTAAAACTCAATATAATACCTCTTAGCTCTCTTATACAAACTACAGCGTGGTATCTGTGGTACAGGAAACATTTGAATCATCTTCAAACAATATATTCGAGCCATTATCTGATTATAAATCACTCACAACAACTCTTTTTGTATCTCCGCGCACGAACACTGAGTCGGGAACTTCAGTACTATCCATCCACCCAAAGTCTGCTAACCTTGCCTGCACAAATGCGTTCAAAACGTCCAAATGTTTTGTTGGATGTCCTAGTGTCCGTCGTATTCTTCTTCGCGGACAATCTCGATCATGCAGTAACGCTACTAATTTACCGACAACAGTCAATTTGGCACCTGGAACATGGGTTTCTGACTTTACGACATTTGCTCGACCAACAAGTGAGAAATTTATCGCGTACAATTGCGCTGCATGGGGCATTCCTGTGGATGTATACTACGGCGCACCGTTTGTTCCGATATTTGACGTATATGATGGTGATGTATTTGTGAAGAGTGTTGGAGTAGATGTTGGCCTTTGGGAGATTCATGGACGACAAGTAAGATACAATATGACAAATGGGCAAGCGGGGTGTACCAGAGCGGCGCAAACATGGATTGGGATGGTTGAAGCCAACGGAGGAACTGGAGATCCTGTCGACGCTTGGGGACCTGACAATTATGTTTCGTGTTTTGGAGATACAAGTGGCGGGGTGAATTTGAAAGATGAGTACACAGTTTTCAATTCTACAAGTTGGTTGGCAATTGTTTGGACTGGTGGGAATGATGGTGTTTATGTTTTTACTGCTAAAGTTTTGGATTCTGATTTCAGGTGAGTTTTTTTATTCTATTTTCTTATCATATTCCAACTTCTAATAACCCAAAATGCCAGTTATTGCCCCCTGTCAGTTACATTTGCACTCAACGTATCTGGAGCGCCACTATCAGCATCAGTACAAGCCGGAATTATGGTTGGCATAATATTTTTCTTGTTTTTAATTCTTGGGTCATCGTACTTTTGGTATTTGCACGCGAGAAGAAGAGAAGCCAAAGAAAGTGAACGTACAGAAATTGAAGGATATAATGATGAGTATAATGGCAAAGAAGGAGATGGTGATATATTGTGGAAGGAAAAAACAGAATGAATTACTAGTTTTTTTCTATCATCAAATCAGAGCTTTTTTATTTCATTTAATTTCTTATTGACAATGGCATACTTTAATGAGCATCCATTTACAACAAAAGACTTCGAAGTATTTTTCTTACTCAATAAATTGCCAATGCTGTCTTTCGACAGCTCCAACTTCTATGCAACAAAAGTTATACTCCCTGAGGATCTCGAAAATTTTTCAAAAGATTTTTTTGCCTTTGAAAAAAATTGTTTTTTTTCTGTCACCACCTGATATAAAATGACCTTCCACATGAAGAGTACAGCGAATTTTAGAGGTCTTTGAAGCACCTGTAATGAGACGGGAGTCTGTGAAGAAAATGGAAATAACTTACCTGTTGATATAATTAGCTGCACGTCGAATTCAACATTATATCAAATCCCTGCGAGAGACATATTTTTAGAGTGATATAGAGAAGAAGTTTGATAAAACTGTTTTGCGGAACGCAAAAAATAGATTTTCCACTTTTTAAATCAAGTGTTCAAAAATCAGTACAATCCAATACGTGGCAGATTTGGCAATTAGGAAAAGTAAATGGTGCTAGTTTTATTATCAAGAACTCTAGATTTTTTTAATATCTAGCGATAAATACTCGCATTCTGCATGTAATATTTTATTTATTAAAAGGGGATATAAATTTATTCTCAAATTTGGCAATCAGGTCACAATTTTAAGAAAAAACATAACTTGCTGGATATGTACCAGTACTTTTCAAGCCTGCGGAATTCTAGATTTTAATTTGGCATTACCCATAAGATTTTCGTAAATTATTAATTCAATAATCAAAATTTCAAAATTGAACTTATATGAAAACGACAGCGTTGAACTCATTCGGCCAAGATGCCAGCGTCAATAATCATGCAAATTCGAACACTACAACTATTATTTCATCAGACCTTGCGGCTCCTGGTATTAGCGTTGTTTTTTCCTGTTTCTTTAATGGTGCCCCATGAATATTTGCTGAACTTTTGTGTCAACGGTTTATTTGACAGTCACAGGGTATACATATTCACCAGATTATATGGATGATCGGAATTTAAAATCTCTATCGTACGATTCTTCTGGTTAGTTTTTGAGATTTGGCATCTACTGATAAGATGACGTTTGAGGAAACCCCTTAACATTCTGTGATCAGATACAATCGCCATTGAAGTAAACAAGAGTATTAGCGATAATGAACCGCTACTCTTGGATTCAACACGGATCTACAAACCACCAGTGCTTGATAAGCAATCGCGGATCACGGACACATTTGCGACAAACGCTCCATCATGTGATGAATTAAATCTGGATGAATTCGAAGCAGGAAAAGTAAGTGTCGTCTGGATAAACTTGGTGAAACAAGGTCTCGGCGACTGGATCAAAATTCCCGTAATTATTGCGAAAGGTCTCGCAAATTCAGGAAAAAACTATAACGTTTTTGGGTTGACTGCCGCAATGCACGGCAACGAGCTCAACGGTATCCCGGTAATTCATGCAGTTCTTTCCACTCTAGATCTCGCAACTCTTTATGGCACGGTTGTTGCAATCCCTTGTGTGAATGTTGTTGGGTTTAATGCACTTCTGCGAGAGTATATGGATGGAAAAGATTTGAACCGGCAGTTTCCTGGTGCGAGTTCTGGTATGGCCAGCCAAGTTTTTGCGTATGCGTTTCTCACAAAGATTGCTGCTTCATTTACGCATCTGGTTGACTTACATACAGCAAGTTGTGGTCGTGTTAATAGTTTCTATGTTCGTGCTGATATGAATGGACCGGATACGAAAGCTATGGCGGAATTGATGCATCCGGAGATAATTTTACATAACTCAGGCCAAGAAGGTATTTTTTTTTTTCAATTTATCAGATATTAGGAATCAGGAAAATGCAATTTTTAGGAACTTTCAGAGGTGAATTGACAAATCGTAAGATTAAAGCAATTACTGTAGAGATTGGGAACCCACAGGTTAGTTTATTGCATTATTTATTCATGTTGTGTCACTGCCATTCATTTTCTTTAACAGAGATTTCACCCTCAATATATCAACTGGACAGTCCAAGGTATTCTCCGAATTCTAAGTCATTATGAAATGATTCCGGAGGTCTCACAGTATCAAAGTACCACCATTTTATTGAACCAACGCGTGTCCAATGTGCCACCACATACGATTCTCTGTTCCAAAGGATTCTGGATTTATACTACAGTTGGAGGAATACTCGAAGTATATCCACCAATAGGCTGTGTTATTAGAAAAGGCAATATGATTGCATGTGTCAAGGATATCTTTGGAAATATCTTGGAAACTGTGTATTGTCCTGAAAATGGTGTGAATATTGGATGTGCTGAAAATCCGGTTGCCTTTTCCGGGGATCGTGTGTTGCATCTTGGTGTTTTGATGAAACCTGGTGAAGTTTTATCAAAAGCTGGCAAAGAAAATTATTAAGCCCTCGTTCTCTTTCTCTCTCTCTCTCTCTTTATTTTTAAATATATGGAAAATTGCTGTTTCATTTAAGTTCTTAAATAATCAAATTTGACACATAGAATTGATTAACTTGTCAATCAAACTGCTCACAAAATAGTTGGAGAAAATAGGGCAATGGGAACTGCTGCCGAAGCACCTTAATTACCATTTTGTTGAAAAAAAGGAAACGAACAATTAAAGAGGAAAAAAAAAACAGAAAAGAAAAAAACTGAAGGTGATTTCTCAATAAGTCACCCTATAAGGAAATTTACAGTAAATTTGCACATTTATTATAAAATAATAAGCTACCATGAGTTTATTTGGATCGGGCCAAACTCTTAAAATTCTTTTAAACTTCAACAGACACACAAGCAATAGCAGCTCATCAAAGACTTCACAGCCTATTGGAATTTTATAATATTTGAACTAGGTGTTTATTTAAAAATAATAACGCCCCTTTAATAGTTTCCCTGATCAACAGAAGAGCTCAAAACAATTCTACTAAAAAATCTTGGCGGAAGTAATAAGAGAATGAAGGCAAAATAAAAATGCTGTGATTAAAGAAATAATTACAAAAGAAAAATTACATACGATGGATCAAATTGGAAATTGCTTATGAACAAGTGAGAATTGTGAAAATTTTATGGAGTGGATCAAACGAAAGTAAAGGAATACAATTTTCAATGGTGAAAATGTAATATTCGAGTGAGTATTCTAGGAATCTACCTGTTGCTTTTTGCTTTGTCATCGTTGTTGTTGATTGAGCACGGTAATACTAGCGTAAGACCTGCTCGCGGATTGACCGCTACCAATCACGGTATCACGGGACACCGCAAGTTTCGCAAAATAATCCTTAGTTGGCCTGAACAGTCACCGATTTGTTGCTCATTTTTTTGCTCAGAAAGTTTCTTTGCGTGCCAAGTTATTCACCTTGTATGGGCATTGGTTCATAAATCATTTGGGAACAAAAGAAACCTTCAAAAACTGACATTTATGATGCCACTAAATAAAAATTGCGGTCTCCCCACTCCTCCACGTTCGAAAACAATTATTTTTAAAGTACACCAGGTTAAATTGATAATATAGAAATCATTTTACTTTCTTTTCAACCTGGAAAGATATAGAGTGCGTGTCTGAACAACAATTATGGTGAGGAAAACAAAAGATAAAAAAGCATCTCGTGCATATTTAAGTGAAAGAAAATAACTTACTGGCAAATGTTTTGTACTCTTTTGACTCATCAAACATCTTATCCACATGGCTTTTAAAATCCTCTCTTGGAACCCCAATCAGTTTGTACATGACATCTTCCAAATTGTAGTTCAAATGCTTCACATCAGTAGCAACCATTTCCCCGATTGGTCCACCCCAGTTAATTGGCATTGACACGGTTGCTTTAACGACCTTTTTCAAACGAAATTGTGTTTTTTGAGTCGCGAGTGAAACATAACTGACGAGATTCGAGCCACCAAGTATGTCCAGCTGCCGAAGGGCCATTACTTCTGCGACTGCAAATATTACCAACAACAATTAAAAATACGTAATTTATTGAAAGTAAAAAATTAATACACAAACATTTATTCAAAAAGTCTTGGTAAATGGGTCCACATCGAGAAAATACACTGTCCACCTAATTTTGAAATTCTTAAAAACAGGAAAAAAAAAAAAAAGAATTCACAATTAAATACCTCAACCAGTTCAATCCATCCTCCAGGCTTGGTAATACGCATTAATTCACGGATCACTGCAGGAAACTCGGATTTTTGCAAGCCTAAAACAAGGTATCGTTGATGAACGAAATCAAACGTGTTGTCTTCATAAGGTAATCCGTTAATAACATTTCTGGTAACGAAACTTGCTTTTGGCAGAAGTTTTTTGGCTTTTTCGATAACGGCAGGCGCCAAATCCTGGTTTTTTGTTTCAAATAGGAATAACATTCCTAAAATAGGCACTCTTACAAGTCCGTGTAATTCAGCAGAAGGATAAACTTTCCCAATCGAGTCAAGCCACCAACCATTTGCGCATCCGACATCAAGAATTTTACAGTTTGGTGTACTACCCACAAAATCTCGAATTTCACTGCGGACAATGTCGCTGGGTTTTATAGAAATGAATTCATATCAATCGATTAAAAAAAAAAAAAGATGAAAATATATACCCTTTGAACAAATGTCTCAACAGATAATGCTATTTTTCAATATAGAGATTAAAATATCAAACAATTAACATAAAAAATAAATGAAAGTAACCTGCAATTCAAGACGGTCTTGCTCATCTACATCGCTAGGCAAGAGATATTCGCTGTCCTCAACTCCGTGATATTCTCGGGTGAACTCGTTGTCGGGGAGACTGGTTAGAAGGTGAATGGTTGCGTCAGGAGACTCAGGAGACTCGAGACTCGATGTAATAGTGGGTTGTTCTGTAAGGACTCTTTTATCGATCCAAGAATTAGCAGTTGTTTTCGTGACTCTTGAGATGTTGTGACCCATTTTTAATTTTGAGAGGGAGAATTTGTGATGCGAAATTTTCACCAAATACAAACTCTTTGTCAAATACACTCTTAAAACTTGAATCGAATCAAAGAATAACCACTAACAGTACCTCAGATTTGATATTGAATTATCGATAACACCTTTCAAGATACACCAAGTTTCAGATTTATACGCTGAGACGTTATCAAATTTCCAAATACAACCTACCACGTGACAAAAAGATCTTGATTAAAAACAGCAAAAATAACAGCTTATATTTTGAATAATAAATTGAAGATAATTAATACAATAAGTGCGTGCGACATTAAGGCGACCGTCACGATCACCTGTGTGACGAATTCGTCGACCTTCAACCACTCCAGTTAGTTGACAAAAAAAAAAAAGAAGGAAAAATCAGTCATTTCAGCAAGGCATCTTTTCACTTCTCAATGTTGGCTAAAAAACAATTTTAAAAAAACGCGAAAGGAAGAGACAAAAAATTATTGTTAAAGACCTTAAAATCTTTTAATTCAGCGACTATCTTAACCATAATTAAATTCTTCTTCTGTAACTCGAACTGACACATTAACAACTTTAATGTTTAGTACAATTAGTGGAATATTGATGGATTGTATTGCCAGATCATGATTCTGTCAACTTTGTCTGAAGATCAAAATCTCAGGCAGATGGAATTAGAAATTGACTCAGTCTGGTTAGACAACAATATGCATTCAGATTGTAACTGTCTTATATGTCAAATACTAGTATGAATTTAGTTTGACCTGACCAAATTAAGTCAAAAAATTCTATATTTTTTTATCAACTTTTTATTTAACTTCTTCACCAAAAAATGAACATAATTTGTGCCAAATATATGATTTAAAAATTATAATTGATCTCTTTTTTGCTTGGACTTTTTGCCAGCATTCAGTTTTCCTACATTTTCTTATTATTTTCCAACTCCACTTTGACCACAGTCTGATTTCTGTCAACTTCCTCATTTTTCAACTTCTCAAGTCTATCTATCCAATACATCAGTGCTTCGACAGAAGGATGATTTTCATGATGATATGCTTCAATATAAATTGCATATGTTTCATCCAAATATTTCTGTGCCTCATCAAATTTCCCTTGTTCAATTGCAAGGCTTCCAAGATTGTGCAGTGTTGTAGTAACATCTACATGCTTACAAGTGCCAAAAATCTTGAGTTTGATATCCAAAGATTCCTTTTAGTACTGTTGAGCCTCATCAAACTTTCCTTGGACTCTTGCAAGACTTCCAAGGTTGCCCAATGTTCTTGCAATATCCACATGTTCAAGAGTGCCAAAAATTTTGAATTTGATATCCAAAGACTCTTTGTAATATTGCTGAGCCTCATCAAATTTTCCTTGAACTTGTGCAAGCTGTCTCAGGTTGTTCAGTGTTGTTGCAACATCCACATGCTCACTAGTACCAAACATTTTGAGTTTAATGTCCAAAGTCTCTGTGTAATACTGGTGAGCCTCACCAAATTCTTCTTGGGCTTGTGCAAGTTGTCCAAGGTTGTTTAGTGTTGCTGCAACATCCACATGCTCATGAGTACCAAAAATCTTGATGTAGATGGCTAAAGACTTTTTGTAGTATTGCTGAGCCCCATCAAATTTTCCATTGGCTCTTGCAAGATTTCCAAGCCCACACAATGTTGTTGCAACATTCACATGCTCATGTGTCCCAAAAATCTTGATGTAGATGTCCAAAGACTCCTTGAAATGCTGCTGAGCCTCATCAAATTTTCCTTCAGCACTTGCAACCAATCCAAGACTGGTTAGTGTTGCTGCAACATTTGTGTTTATACAAGAACCATATATTTTGACTGAAAGATCAAGACTTTGATTCATGTAGCATTCAGCGTTTTTGAAATCTCCAAAATTCTGAAAACAATTTCCAAGGTGAGACAGTGAATCTGCATACCATTCTTTCATTTCTTGATACAAATTTGCATTGGAATCCAAGTATTTTAGCAACTGATGTAAAAATTGCTGTTGAAAACCATGCATGCCAAAAAATCCATAGAACCTCTGGCAATTAAATTGGAGTTGAATCAACAACTTTGATGGCAAGTCATTAGTTGGCAAACTCAGTACAGATAGCTGTTCAATATGTGCAGCTAGTTTCAAACCAAGTTCTTTTGTTTTGCCATCAAAAGATTGATTGACTTGTTTTGGAAAGCACTTTGCAACAGCATCAAGAGCACATTGAAGAACAACTTTGTCAGTGCAAAGGTTCCTGGCCACAAATTGCTGAAGACTGTGTGTCTTGTAAAAAATATTATCAGTAGTGTGGAGAAGTGACTGGCGCAATAGTAATTGAATTATTGCATTTTTATCAGCAGAAAATGAAACATCACATGAAGCTTCAAGAAGTTTGCGTGGGATGCCATCATTTAACAACTGAAAATAAATGAGTGGCAGCTGGTCCAATGAGTTCAAAACTGAGGCACATTATGGCTGCAAGTGATGTTTCTTGGTTGGCTAAAGCCCCAACTGGTGCAAAAGATGGATCTGGATCTTGTTGAAGCACATCTTGCAGGCACTGCTCAAATGATGTCCAGGATATGCTTTTAGTTTCAATGAATGCTGCAACTTGCTCTGCAGCAAGAGGGAGCCCATCAATAAACTTGAGAACACATTGAAATGCACTCAATTCATTTGCTTGTTGGGACTGAGTCATGTTTGGAAGCCTGGCTGCAAAAAATGCTTCAGTTTGGTCAGGTGACCATTTATCCAGATTAAAGCAGGAAATTTTTGGAGTTGTAATGCGTCGAAGTTTCAAATGTAGGATTGCTGAGTGAGATGTGATGAGTACATCACTGCCATAGAATTTTATAGAAAAAACATCAAGGACAGCTTCATTGTCAATGTTGTCAAGCACAAAGAGATAGCGAGTGCCCTGAGAATGCAAAAATTTTATGCCCTTTTCCACCATAGCTTTGTTGTCAAAATTAGTGTCGATTCCAACAGAGTTAGATGCCAAGAAGACTTGAAACCAAGAAACAATACTGTGAATTGTGTTACAGGGGATCCAGAAAATGGGGTGATAGTGTCGCTGTTTAATGGTGGCAATTTTAGTTGCAAGACTTGATTTGTCAGGAACAATATGAATGGCCTGGTTAAGAAATAGTGCAGCCATAGTTTCACGCAGGCTTTTCTTTGTTTTGATGTGGGGTAGGTTCGGGTAAGTTGCAGAATTGAATAGGTTGCCGTATTCCGCGATTTGGGAAAATTTTTTGCCATGACGACCAACCAAAATTGGAAGAAGTCTGGCGCCGGAGAGGCTCAGGCCAGTCTCGATCTCCAATAATACGTTATCTTCGATGCTAAACGTGTTGAAAATGAGCATAATCGGCGCCAAATCCGAAATGCAGTTGGTGAATAAAAGTTAAAACCCAATTTACGTTCTCAATCAAAACGTACCCATTCTTTACGTTTTCAATCATCAACACCGAATCTTCGCTCAAAATATACAGCACAACGTAGCTTCCATGCAGACCGTCGAGAAATCCGTCTTTCCAATTTGCTCCGTCGTTCAAACAAAGTGCATCCAAAAAAACGCAAACGCGATGGCCAAATCGGCGGGTGGCAATGCTTTCGAGGTACGGCACAAGTTGCGCAACGAATTCGCCGTCGATTTTGACGCGATATGACATGAACAGATCGTGCTTGAGAACGCTGCTTGCAGGGTTTTGGTGTTGCCATTTGTTACAACGTCGCTGACAAAAATAATATTTGCTGTTGACTGAATTCAATTACACAAGTGAATTCATGTAACGGGAGGGTTTGGAGTGTCTGTTTTTGGGATAGAAAGGATCGCGAGTTAACTGGTGTTTGAGAGTAAAAATGCTAAACTCAAATGAGGGAAAATTTCTATTTCCAAAAATTTCCAATAAATGCTACATTGGCACTTTCTAAGCTAAAGACTACTTTTGATATTTCTCTGCTATTTAGATTGGAATTGTGAAAGTCGATGAGGATTGCGAGGGTTTGCATTTTTTGTTTGGGATTGATTCTTACTCTGTATTTTAGATTCTACTCAAATAAACTATTGATCTTGTGCAATTTATTGTGTCTCCCATCATAATAAGTTAAATACGTGGGGTTATAAGGGCAATTGGTTTAACCAACGTCGAAGTCAGTATTTTTTATTACAAGCAACAGACACAATCAAAAACGATGAATACACATTTTCCTTAAAAAAGGAGAAGGATACCGCAACAATGTGCTTTATATAATGGCAATTTTCTGGACCTCCTTCTCGACTGCTGCCAATCCACCTCTACCACCACTACCACCACTAACATCACCATCATGTTGAGCTTCAGAAATCTCAGTGTCTTCCTCCACCGGAGGCAATGTGATTAATTCGTATCGCGCATCTGAAAGCGCATTCATCATGGTCAAATACGGCGTAATTTCAACCCCCTTCAAAACCGCCTTCAACACTGCTGGCGAGTACCCAGAAATTAACGATACATTTGGCATTACATTAGTTGTTGGATAATCTGAAGTTGACCCATTGACATTCCAAAACACAAGATGTGGCACCTTGTATCCGGCCGCAATATATCGTGCCATTAGTGCATCATAGTTGGTTCCTTGCGCCGATCCGTTCGCAGAGTCAAACTGCATATCCGAAATTACAATCAGCTTTTTTGGCATGGCGTCAGCTGCAAGTTTGTTTTTTGTTGCTGTCGCAAGAATCAAGTCCAACGCTGCAAGAAAGTTTGTGTTTCCGCCCCACGGAGCTTTTGCCAAACAGTCAACTTGCTCCTTTAAAGTCTTACCTTGCACCAAATGAAACCGTGGTGTTGCTTCAAACGTCATAACAAGACCTTTCCACTCTGCACTCGTTAATTGCGACACCAAAACCCCCAAAGCGATCGATATCTGCATGGGGAGACCTCTCATACTCGAAGATACGTCAGACATTACAAGTACACTCGACAAATCACCCAATTCACTTCCTTTTTCAAGTATAATTCTCCACTGTGCTTCCAAAAGCTCATTCACAGATGCCCCATATCCGATATATTGGTTGACGATTTCGTGTGGGAACAGGTCCTTGGCGTTCACTTTCGTAGTCCCTTTTGAAAGTCCTTCTTTATACGCGGTAAACCGCTCACCAGTCCTCTTTTCAAAAACCTTATTTTTGCCGCCGTGGATCTTCATAGCCACCGATGGCACGTTTTGAAATTGGATCGCGTCCCAATCTTTCGCGCACATGAAACTCTCGAGCAGTGCTAGCCGCTTGCGTAATGGAGTGAGATAAACTTTCCGCAACTCAGAGTTATTTTTGAGCGACAGGGCACGGGTCAGGTTTTTTGTGATACCATATTTTTTGTCACCCGCTTTGTTTTCGGACGGGATCCACTTCGCGGCCAGAGAGATTTTCGCCGAGTTGGGGTTCTTTGAGAGTTCAGCAAGGTCAGTTTCGAGCTGGGAGGCCCACAAGTTATACACTGCAGCAGCAACGGGAGAGTTTGAAGTTGTGGATGTTGTGGCTTCTTTAATTTTTTCAACTGGAGGAAGCACAGCCAAAACGTCATCAAAGCGGCCGTAAGTATTTGCAAAAAGGGGTAAGTTGTGGATTGCGAGAGCGGGATCGTGGACAGCCAGCCAGGCCAGTAGCATCCGCCCAACACTGCGCTCGCCTTTTCCGCCGCGTACATCACGCACGTACGCTGCAATCTTTGCAGTCGCCTAATAGATTGCAGAGTAAACAAGAATAAGAAGAAACAAACAATGCGTACTAATGGATCTTCCTTGTATGCTTCAGCCGCCAGTGTTGCTAGTCGCGCCTCTTCGATTCCGCGCGATGCTGCGTAAAATAAGTCCAGCAGCGCCGAGCCTGTTGTTGCATGGGAGGCCGCCCCGTTCCAAGTCGTTGTCATTCCATTCATTGTTTTTGCTGAATTCTCAAGTAGTGGTTTTTTTTGTGAGTGCGCAATACTGTGCCTCGTCTTGTCCACATGACTGGGGCCAAATGAAAAAATAATCACTTTCCCGCATGCCTTTTAACAACTCCTGTTGTCTGCTTTCATTTCCATGCGTAGAACACGATCTTAATACTCCTGATGTACGAGTTTTTTTA
>JADGJH010000600.1:0-16273 GCA_027596945.1 Physocladia obscura
GTGGCTTTGGGACAAAGAGTCTTGCATGTGTCTTGTCAACATAGTATAAGAGATCATTTCTGAGCTTATAACGTGAATTTGAGATCTTATATAAGGTGGTGCAGTAGCAGGATCATTTTCAAAAGTTTCCGGTTTTTCAGGATCAATTAAGTACTTGGAGAATTTTTGAAATTTGGGGTCATTGGGAGTCATTTCCTTGATATCAGTCATGAGGTCATCAGTGAAAGTCAATTAAGTAAGATTTAACATTGCTGTAGAAAGAGCATGGATTGTACAGGTTGTAGAGGTTTCATTGTTTGGAGAGACTTGAATTGCAATTTCCTTAGTGTGTGAGAGACGAGAGAGTGCATCAGCAATCTTGTTCCATTTTCCAGGTTGCCATTGGATGTAGAAGTCATAGGCAAAAATGTCAGCTATCCAGCGGTGATGTACAGGTCTCAGTTTGGGTTGGTCAAGGATGTGGCATAACGATTGATGATTAGTAAAGATGTAGACTTGATTTCCCAGAATGTAGGGTCTGTGCTTCAACTAATGCAAGTATTTCACCTTCATAAAGATGGTAGTTAGATTCAGCTTGGTTACATTTGCGTGAATGGAAAGCAATTGGTTGGTCAATTCCATTTCCATCAGGTTGGGCAACGTAACTTGCAATGACTAGAGAAGACCAGTCACAATAGAGATGAACAGGCTTGCTTGGATCAAACATGGCAAGAAGTTTAGGGTCAGAAAGATGTTTCTTGGCTTGGAGGAAAATTTTCTGGGCTTGTGAGTCCCAGACTTGTTCAAATGGTACAGGTTTGTGTTGTCTGAGAATGTCAGAAAGTAGAGCAAGTAGAGCGGCATGGTTTTCAACAAAGCAATGAATTGTGTTACCAAGTCCTAGAAAGCTTTGGAGATCTGTATAAGAGTGTGGTTTATCAAAATTTTGAATAGCTTGAATTCTTGATGGTAAGACATTGATGTGTCCTTTAGAAATATTGTAGCCTAAGTATTCCAATTCATCAGTGAGAAATGAGCATTTATGTAGTCTGACATGGAAGTTGTTTTCTTGAAGTCTGTGGAGAACTCGGTCTAAATGTTTAAGTTGTTCTTCCAGAGTAGTTGAGTAGATGAGTATGCCATCTAAGTAGATTGTGACAAATAAATCAATCATGTCACAGAAGATTTTGTTCATAGTAGTTTGGAACGTAGCAGGAGCATTGCTGAGACCAAATGGTATGACTAGTCATCCAAAGTGTCCATATTTAGTACGAAAAGCAGTCTTAGGAGTGTCTTCTACAGAGATACAGATTTGATGATATCCAGAAGCAAGGTCAAGTTTTGAGTAGTATTTTGACTGGCCAAGACAGTCCAGAGATTCCAGAATGTTTGGCAGAGGTGTGTGGTTATTGTGTGTAATTTTGTTTAGAATGCAGTAGTCAAATACTAACCTTGTCCTTTTGTTTAACAAAGAAGATTGGAGCTCCATATGGAGAAATAGAATTCTTGATCCTAGAATTCTTTAGTAGAAATTCCAGCTCATCCTTAAGTTCATTTTCATTCATTGGATAGATTGGACGGAATGGTGGCTTGGAATCAGGTTCAGTTTTGATTTTGAGGTCAGTTGGTCTTGATGGTCATTGAGTTGTGGAAATGTGTTGGATAGAAACTGTTTTTGAAAGTTGTTGGTGCTGCTGTAGTTTTGACATCTGGTAGGCTGAATTTTGACTTGTGACTTGCGATTGCGGCGAAAATAAAGGTTATCAATTGTTTCAGCTTCTTGTTGAAGTTTCTTCAAGTCATTGCAGATGTGGTAGAGGTCAGGCATAGTTTGGAGATGTGACTTGAGTCCATTGAGATACTTGACACATAAGTGTTCTTCAGGATAAGTTACACCAACAGCAGAGATAGCAGACAAAAGTTCATTGAAGGCAGCGGAGTATTGAGTAGCAGCTCCAGTTTGATGTAGGTCTTTCATAGCTTCCACAGCTTGTGACAAAGTTAAAGTAGAGCCAAAGGTACGTTGAGTCCATTGTTTATAGAAGTTCCAAGTTGCTTCAGTGCATTGTTGTTCAGTAAGTTGTCTCCAGGCAATATGTGCATGTCCTGTGAGTCCAGGTGAGACAAATTGAACATAGGTTGGTTGTCCAGCGTGAGTAGCAGTCCCAATAGTTCTTGCAAAGTTGTAGAGTTGGCATAATTCCAAAGAGTGGTCCAGGTAATCATCTAGAGAATTTTGAAGCTCATGAGCGGCTTTACCTTTAAAAATTCCAGAAAATTCCAAGGGCTTGACAGAAGGCATTTTAAAGTCAGGAAAGTGTCTTTGTAATGAATTGAGACCAGTAGTAAAATTTTGAGAGCTTCCAACGGTGGGATCAAGTGCATTGAGTTTTTCTGTCAAAAGGTTAATGACTTGATTTTGCTCAGTGATTGTACGTTGAAAGGCTTCCAGGTTTGTTTCTTGATTAGCAATTGTTTGTTACAGAGCTTGTTGTTGAGCAATGAGGCATCTCACAGCTTCATCCAAAGCAATAGTTTCCTCAGTATTCATAGTAAGATCCATGATGGAAAAATGTGGATAGTAGTAGAGCGGTAGTAGTAGAAGTAGTAAAAGTAATAGTAGTAGTAGAAGTATTCAGAAGAGTTAGATTCCTATAGCCGGTGCTACCAAATGTTACAGAATGAGCCTCCAGTAAGTAAGTTTTATTGCCAAAGAGTTAAGTTTTTAGAAGATTCTTTTTTATTTTCATTCAGGAGTTCCGAATTTATAGTTTTGGATTTGAAATAGAAATAAAGAAGTTCCCAGAAAGAGAAAATAAAGAAAGACAGAGAAAAATGAAGAATAAGAAAATAAAGTAAAAAGTTGAAATAAAGCAATAATAATTGAAAGATTGATAAAGTAATGATAAAAGAATAATATGGAAGTAAAATGAGGTCTTTGTTGTTCTTGGTTGTTGTGTTGATGTTGATGCTTGAAGAATTTTTCAGAACGGAATTTGAAATTTGAAAAATGTAGATAAGTATTGATTTGTCATTATATTAGTAATTAATACTTATTCCGTCTCAAATGTTGAATCTCTATTAGCTCAGTGGTCAGAGCGCGACGCCAATTTTCTGATTAACGTCGTGGTCACAGGTTCGAATCCTGTATAGAGTGGTTCACAGGTGCTGAACAGATATGTCTTTTTGATTGTCTTCCTGTTTTGTTGATATGTTGGACTCCCATTTTGCTAAAGTCGAACATCAAAAATTGAAGTTAAAATTCAACAATATTTTTGGCCTATGATCATTTGTATTTTATTGCGTTTGATATAATTCTTTTAAATTTTTTCCTTTCTGTTGTCAAAAGTTTGGGTTTGAATGATTTCCATCGCATCTTGATTGAAAAACTTCTTTCAAATTCATTAGTAAATTAATTGCTCTTATCACGTTTGCGTTGCAAAATGAAGCAAAATTCAACCAGTCGGAAGTTGTGAAAAATTAGCGACAAAGTAATGCCTTGCAATCAAACAAAATTTTCTCTAAATTTCTTTTCACAATCGTGATAACACAAATCAAGGTCAACTGATCTCTAAACACACAAATTAATAATTAAAAAAGTTCGTTTCGGATTTAAAAAATTCTCCCAGAAAATGAATTTTTTAGCCCTTATTGCGTTCTCTGTTTGTACAATGGCTGTCACACAGTCATGAATATCGTTATACGGTCAGTGTGGAGGCATTGAACGGACTGGATTAACTTGTTGCGTTTCTGGCAGTGTTTGTCCCATATTATTCGCAATGTCTCGTGGGAGCCGCCTCTTCAGTAATAATATTCATGGAATTTAACCAAGCCTGAATTGAAACTTCGTCGCAGAATACCACAACTGCAACTATTGCAGCCAAAACTACAACCACCATCACTGCGACCACAAAAACGTCGAGCAAATCGACCACAGTAACTTCAAAAACTACAACGGCTACAGTTTTGACTACAACTAAAATGACAAGTACCACATCTGCTCCTGCCGCATTTGGTTTTGTCAGATCCAGTGAGGGAAACTTTGTCTTGAATGGATGCGAGAAGTACTTCAGCGGAGGAAACTCTTATCAACTTGCTTTCAATACGCTTGCATTGATTGACAAAGAATTTGCAATGCTCGCTAACCATACTGGATTCGACATTCTCAAAACTTGGGCTTTCTGTGAAAAAGTATCCTGCCCAGGTTTTTTTTTTTCTCTTTCACAATAAGGAAATTCAGTTTTATAATAAAATTACCATATCTTTTGAAACTAAGGGGCCAGGCTCTCACATTTTCAGAAAGCTCTGTGACTGTCAACCCATCTGCCGGACTTGTCAGCAACCTTGACTACTTGCTTTCGGTCGCGGCGAAACAGGGAATCAAGATTGTTTTGACACTAATAAAAAATTGGTCTGATTACCGGGGAATAGATATTTATATATCACTTGCCGGAACATACCACGACAACTTTTACACAAATGCAACCATTAAAGCGGCTTTCAAGACTTACACAATTATATTGTCAACTGAGTCAATGCAGTTACTGGCGTTGCATACAAAAACGACCCGACAATTTTCGCCTGGGAAATTGCTAACGAAAGTAGATGCAGTGGCAGTTGCAGCAGTATTCCTGCTTCTTCTGGTTGCAACTCCGCATATATCACTGCTTGGTGCAACAAAATCAGTAAATATATCAAATTGCTCAACTGTAATCACATGGTCGCAACTGGCGATGAAGGATTCGGAATCACGCCAGCTCCAAACTCTTACAGGAATGATGTAGGTACTTATATTTACGGAACGGGAGCTGGATTGAATTTTACGATAAATTTGGACTAGTTTTCCGTAACTTCAACTCGAAATTATTACTATTATATTCTTATTTTATTATCATATTATCTTTTATTTTCTTTTATTATTCTCCTATTTCTCAGCTGCAAGTTCTTTTCCATTTCACTATTTGTCCTTACAAAATTTTTACTTGCGCAGCCCAAAAATTCTATTTCACTTTGTTTCAGAAAGGATCCTGAAACTCTACAAATTCAGTATTATTGAAATTAAAATAAACAGAGAATTCCTTATTAAAAACTTCAACTTTGCTTTGCTTTAGAACAAGAAGGAAGACTTCGCTGTGTAAGACACAGCTCAAAAATATTCATAATGATTCTTTCAGCTGTGCATTATAACTTCAATTCAAAATTTATTACTATTATGTTCTTATGTTATTATCCTATTATCTTTTATTTTCTTTTATTATTCTCCTATTTGTCAGCTGCAAGTTCTTTTCCATTTCACAATTTTCTTTATGAAATTTTTACTTGTGCCCCCCAAAAAATCTATTTCACTTTGTTTCAGAAAGGATCCTCAAACTCTATAAATTCAAAGTTATTGAAATTAAAATAAACAAAGAATTCTTATAAAAAAACTTCAACTTTGCTTCGCTTTAGAACAAAAAGGAAGACTTTGCTGTGTAAGACACATCTCAAGAAAATTCATTGCTTGCTCATTCCAAGTTAACTTTGCCCACATGGAATCTCTTCAATTCTCTCACATATTGGTAGCACTGGAAAAATTTAAAAACCCCTCTCTTCATCAATGTCAAGACCAAACGCTTTTGCTGTTCCAGACAAAATGGACTACTCAGGCTCAAACCCTTCAAATCCACAAGCCAGACAACTAGCCGCTATTCTACAAGAAATGCAGGAACTCAGAGAAACAGTTCAAAGGCTCAGTCTTAATAACAACAGCTTACAAGTTGAACTTCAAAATAGGGTCTCTCACAAAAATTCTTCAGTGATCCCTCATCTTATTTTTTCTCTTTTTACCTTCTATAATGGACTTGGGTTTTTGGGAAGTCCTGGCTTTATAGTTTTCAGGATCTGTTATCAGGGAGATCTCTTATCTGCTATCTGGAAAAATTAGGGTTATGGAGATTGGACTAATACACGCAACTTACCATTTTTCAAAATCACCTCAGTAAGGCCACCAGAATTCAATGGCACCACTAGAACCAAGCCAGCACACAAAACTCAAAACATCATCGACAATTACTTACTTAGATACAAAGAACAAGCCCAACTATATGGATTTCTTGCAGACAGTGCTGAGCCAACTCACCAACAACAGCTGTGCCACACAGCCTGGATTACTGCAGGACTCACAGAACATGCTTGTACATGCTGGAAACATCTACCAGAAGATCAGCATAGAAACATGACTTGGAAGAAATATCAACCCTGGATTCATTCAAATTTTGGATCCCAAATAACCCTAACACAAACTGTTGAAGGAATGGATTCTCTTAAACAGACAAGATCCCCAACATTATATTCACAGGAATTTAACAATTTCTTATCTGCAATCTGCTCCCGAAGTATTAATCTCAAAGACAGATACCTTTGCATTAAGTACCTTCAGGGTCTTAAGCCGCACTTTTGCAACAAGCATGAACTATTCAACATCAAAGACAATCTAAATAAACTTCAAATAGAGACTGAACGCCTAGATGATTTTTATTGGCAAAGAACAAAAACAAGGCCTACTCCACAGCAAAACGACACAAAACAAAATTTTTTCTCAAAAAAATTTTCAACCCAAATTTTTACAATTACCGCAACAACGGACCACAACCAATGGATCTCTCAAATACACAATCTTTCCCATGTCTCTCAGAAGAAGAAAGAAAGACGTACTGGAAAAACGGCTGGTGTACCTTCTGCAGACTCAAGAACCATATGCACGATCAATGCCAAAAAGCACAACAACAGTACCCAAGCAACAATAATCACAACAAAACCTCTAACAAAAGTAGCAGAAATTATTTGAACAACAATAATGAGCAAACCAATACTGGAAACTTCCAGTACGCCAAACATGTCAACAACATTGAAGCCGCGGCCAATATCAGCAAAAGCAGTAGCACTATCAAGGACAGCAATAATAGCAAATTGACTCAAGTTTGAAGAACACAAACATGAACAAGAATCAATTGCAACACATACTGAACCTTTCTTAATGGACTTACTAACAGACTTATTATCTCTTCGACTGCACCACATGGAACAACCAACTTCACAATCATCTCTCCTCACAATTAGCAGTTTCATAGGAAACCAACCAGCCAAAATACTCATTGACCCAGAAGCTAATGCCAGCATCATGAACACACAACACAACCATCACCAAGACATTCATCGTACAAACAAAAGACAACCAATATGCCTAGCAAACCATTCAATTATTGACGGATGCATTTATAAGAATATCAAATATACTATTATTACTTCAACTAGATTCAGGGACCAACATAATTCACCTCTGCTAACATCACCTGCAATTTAATACTAGGTAAGGACTAGTTAGACAAGTTCAATCCAGCCATAGAGTGGTCCTCAAATACTCTTTGTTTCAACTCCAAGAACAATACACATCAATGGATCTGCAAGACACCTTCACGCAAGATTCAACTACTATCAGCAACAGCTTTTAAAGACCTACTTCAAAGACTGCAAGACATTCAAACACTAGGAATGCTCATTCTAAAGACATTGCAAGGGTACAATAAGGCCATTGTGACCCCACCTAAAGAAATCAATAACATTGCCTCAAAAGAAGGTTCCAACATTGTCAAGACTACAGAAGAACAGAATCAGGCAGACGCCAAATCAAAACTAATAGAAACACTTCCGAAGGAACTTCAAATAATAATCAAGAAATACGAATCAGTTTTCCAGCCTTTTGAAGGACTGCCACCATCTCGAAGCATAGACCACAAGATTGAACTAATTGACAAAAGCTCAACTCCAACTTCAAGACCAATCTATTCAATGAATGAAGAAGAACTCAATGCATTAAAGAAAGATTAACCTTTCTCCTACAGAATAAGCGCATTCACAAATCAATATCACCCTATGGCACACCTATATTCTACGTCAAACAGAAGGGCAAGCTTTGACTTGTCTTTGACTATTGTGCACTTAATCCACATTAGAAACAATCAAGTTCAAGTCTCAAATGAACACATATCTTCAACCCAAGAATTCAAACCACCAACAAATTATTCATCACTCTGCTCATTCTTAGGACTTGCAAACACAGTCCACCGCCTTGTGGACCATAAAACAAGGCCTGAATCAGAAATATTTCCTTTATCACCATCACTAATAAAAATCTTCAACCAAGCGAAACAAGCCCTAATCTCACCGAAAATTTTAGGAATTTTTGATACAAACAAAACCTTATACTCAGCAACAGACTGGTCCAAAAGAGCATTAGGATCATGCGTCTATCAACTAAACAAAAAACAAAGTCCTCTTCCAATAGTTTATGCTTCAAGAAAGTGTAACCAAGCCAAATTGAATTATCATCCATTCATGGGTGAAATTTTATCACTAGTAGAAGCTCTCTGCACCCATTGCCAATACATTCAAGAAACAATGTCTATGTCTACACTGACCACAGCTCTCTTCAATACATTTTAACACAGCCCAAGCTTCGGCCTGTACATCTTAGATGGCTCGCCGATCTTCAACAATACAACTTCAAAATTCAATGGAAACCAGAAAAATGGAACACAATTGCAGATGCACTATCTAGTCAATCCTTTTCACAGGACATTGCTACATCAACAGACAATTTAAATATCACGACATCAACAGCAATGCAAATTAATACAATTTTACATGTCAACAAAAATTTTTACAATGAGATAAAAGAAGAAAAGCAAGACAAACAAAATGTTCAACAACATATTGAAACATTAAGTAGATCCCAACAACAAGCTTACCTACAAAAATACACCAGACAAGACCCCAAAGTATTTAAAAACTTTAATAGGATGTTACTGACTATGCAACAGCACCCTATACTATTTAGACAAAACACATGCTCAAATCTACGTTCCAGAATCTCTTTGCTTGTACATACCTGCCCTCGCTCATGGAGGCAGGCATGGTATACACAACAATTGGGAATGTACAGCAGAAAGAATCACAAGACTTTACCACTGGCCATCACTTCAAGAAATTTGTACAATTCTGCAATTCATACCAATGCTTAAGTAGCTCAAATATTACCTTACGGACTATTACAGCCACACAAAATCCCTCAAGGATGTTGGGAAACCATTTCAATGGCCTTCATCAGCCCAATTGTCACATCAACAAATGGTTATGACACAATAATGGTAATAGTTGACCATGCAACAAAGCAAACTTGAATACTTCCCTGTAAGCAAACCGACAATGCAAAACATATAGCAAATCTCTATGAACTCAAAATATGGAAACATCACAGACTTCAAAGGAAAATCATCTCAAATTGTGACACTTATGTCCCAATTCCAGACAACTCTACTCAAGTCCTTACGTACAAACAAGTAGTATCAACTTCATTCCATCCACAAACAGACAGACACACAGAAATCAAAAACAATTGGATCATCATGGCACTACAACACTTTGTATCACATTACCAAGAAGACTGGGATTGTTACCTTCACATAATCAAATTTGAAATTAATGACACCAAGAACTCTTCCATCTTATGTTAGACATAGGATGAAATCCGACATTCATAATGGACATCAACCTTACATTGTATGACAATCTAAGCCTGCGCAACCAACAAGCAGCCTACCAAGTAGCAAAGGATAACTTACACGCTGCTCAAGACAAGCAAGCAGCCACTGCAAACAGACATTGACTCAAATCACCCTTCAAAGTCAACGACCTTGTATTACTCTCTCTCAAGGATTTCAGACCACTGCACATCAAGGACAGACCTACTGCTAAACTCTCCAACATATATTCAGGACCATACAAAGTTTTGGAATTAATCGAACCTGCAAACTCCTGCCAACTCAACATTCAGAACAATTGGGGAATACACCCAGTATTCCATCCTGAAGAACTCAAGAAATACTACTGGGACACTACCCAAGCATATCCATTAAATTCCTTACCAATCAGTCATCGCGTCATCAAACAAATACTTGCTGAACAAAAAATTCTATAGAACAACAAGCCTCGCCAACAAGTTCTTATTAAATAGAAAGACCACAATCCAATATTCAACATCTGGTTAAACACTTGTCTGCAGCAATAGTTTCCCCATGTTCAAGAACTGGTACTAAAAATTTGTGTGATATCACAATATTAGGATTGGAACCACAAGGTTTTGATGGAGAAACAAAAACAATTTTTGATGTTCCAAACACAGTTGCCACTTGGTATGAAAAGCGAGCATGTTTGAATTTGTGACTAAAATCAGATCAATCAATAAGATATTGCTCTGGAATCTAGCAATCTACACTGTCAATGTAACAAGATGAATTCATTGATTTTCAGTTTTCTTTCTGGTGTTCAAAATCAATCTATTTTGGATTACTGACAAAAAAAATTTGATTTAAAAACTTACCACATATGATTTCCAAAATGAAAAAAAAAAGACCAATTTTCTAAGTCTAAGAACTTATGATCCAAATCAGCTGCACCATTGATTCTTTTTCTCTAGCCATTCTAAACAGCACACTATTTATTTTTGCTTATAACTCAAGAAAAATTAATTTAAAAAAAAAAAAAAAGGAGCATGGGTGTGAAGAGACTGTGCTTCCAGTGACTTGGATATGGATAGGATGGAATGAAATACAAAATTTATTAAATTATTAGAGTTGATCTGTTTTCGTGTTTTCAACAAATCTCAAAATGTGTCAGGACTTTCACAAAAAATTTTGCAAATTAAATCAAAATGGGCCAAAATAAAATAAATCAGCACAGGAATGGACCATTGATGCACAAAATGCACTCAAAACAGCGTATAATTTGTGGAAGCAGGCCTATTCAAATCAAACAGATCCAATTCCAACAGTTATTTGCAACTATGATGGATCAGGTGTCTTAGATTAATACCAAGCAGCTGCAATTACCAAACACATCAAACAACTTTGTTGGAGACTATTTTTATTATTCCTTTATTTTAAAAACAATACAGTTAAAGAATCTGAGAATGCTCCTCCTGTTGAGTATAATATTGGTGTATAATTTATGAGCAGTGGATTTACAAAAAAATGCAAAAATTTTGAAAATACTGACCCCATCAAAAAAACTTGCAATAACCACAAATTTCAAACAAAACACAATTATTCAGCTGCTGGCATCACTCACAGAGGTCTTTGAATTTGTTAAAAGCATCAGAAATCCAAATGTCTTACTGTGGTGTTTTGTTTCAACAAATTGTTGATTACAATGTTTTCATATTATTTGCTGATATTGATTCAACATTAGGACTTAGGCTCTCACCGACAAATCCATCCAGAAATTCCAAGTCATCAAGTTTCAAAACATCGAGAATCAATGTCAATCCTTGAAGTTGCAAAATTGAAAGCAAATTACCAGTTTGAATACTGTATTCCTCTTGGTATTCAAATTATTCCTGCCACAAATGACACATAGAAATGGAATTCGAAAGTTGAATTTGCAAGAAGGCAAATGGATTGTTGAAAAAGAAAAATGGCTGAATATGAGTACCATAGTGATGGCGAGAAGAATGAGGAATCAAGTGAAAGAAACATTTCTTATTCTTTGAATGCTGGTTGTATTTTTGTTTTTCAAGAATTTCAGCTTATTGAATAAAATTGATTTTTTTTAAATTTCTCTTTATGGAATTGGGGCATCTTCCAGCAAGTTGATTTAACTTGTCAATGCAAGAAGGGTTTAGCATGTGTGGAATTCCCACTACAGACTTGCATTGCTGTGACTGTTTGATGCCATTTGTATTAGCATTGAGTTTGATATCATTCATGTTAACCAATCAAAATCTCTTTCGGGAAAAATATATTTTACAAGAAAATAGTATCAAACAGATTTTTTTCAATCCCAACCAGGAAATCACTTTTTTATGCGCACCACACTGATAAAAAATTCAGTAAAATTTTTGTTGCCACCAAATTCAATTTATTTCCGCTCTCCCCACTTCAAATACAAGTCCTGCACAACCTCACACTTTGTTTCAATGATATAATCAATTCGTTGTCTAAGCCCCCACTTTTCCCTCCGCCGCTGCGAATACCTTTCCCGTCCTTCAACGCCACTGACGTTTGGATCAGCAACATTATCAATGTCGTAGTATTTATTGGGGAAGAAGGAATTTGGTGTCTCGGCTTCATGTTCTTTGGCATCATTGTTTCTGTCAGTCCGCCAGCTTTCAAGAGGAGATGCGGAAATGGACGTCAAGTTTCGCTCTTCATCGAGAAAGTTGTTCCAGTTTGCTTTGAAAAATCCGAGCACTTCGTCAGAGGTCATTGCAACGTCACCACTACCACATGCCTCACCTGTAAGATAAGAATACATGTTTGTAATAGCAAAACAAAAAACAAAAAAAAACAGAAGCTACGTTAACTCACCCTTCACAACTTTCTTCACATCTCGAACCTGCGGAAGCCCGGTAACAGTCCGATGCGCATAAGTCCGAAAACTTCTATTCTCCCAACTAACTTTCTCACCATCCCATAAACCACCAGAACCTTTTTTTTCTTCACCAAAACTATCCTCATCAAGCCATTTTCCATTTTTAAACCACGCAGCACGCAGCTTTGGCTTTCCTGTCAAAGCAATATGCTCATCCAGCGATGGAACCCATCCCGCCTCAACCCCGTCCCCACTCTTTATCCGCTCTGCTACTAATTCGCGAAATGCACTATCACTCTTATCTTCCGTCGCCCCATCAAGTTCAGACGCAAGCCATGAGTCGCGAGACACCAAAGATGGATCTAGAACGACATCAGCCAACACCAATCCATCATTAGTGTTTGTGGCAGCGGAAACCTTTTCGAGTTTGAGAGCAGTCTTGAAGTCATGCGACTTTTCAATGTTTTCAAGAATTGCAAGGTCGGTTTTGAAGCTTGCTAGGAGGTCTGGAGGTGGCGGTAAGGCTGTTTTTACAGAAGGTAATAGTCCAGCAAGATTGATTGTTTCAAGATTGAGTTCCATAACGGTTGGACTGTTTGATTCGAGTTTTGTGAGTATTTTTTGTGCCCATAATGAATTCTATGAAAGAAATTAGTGCAAGATGTTTTTTTGTTAAAAAAGATTTAAAAAACCTCTTTCTTTAATGCGGCAACAATTTCAACCACCAACCCAAAAGAAAACAACAAAAAAACACTACTCAAACCATGTCCTCCACCAGCATAAGTCACCGGAATCGAGCACCATTCGCCGAGTTTTTCCACCAGCTTTTCGTCAATCCCTTTACACAATCCTTCAACGTCGGCAGCATGAACCAGAAATTCTGAACAATACGATTCGAGTAGTCGGATAGACTCGGCAGTCACCCGCATATCTGTCAGTGTTTGCCACTTGTCCATCGCCACGATCCATTCGCCGTCTTTAACTTTGCAACTTTGTGTGAACGTGTTTTTTTTTGTTTTTTTTGTTAGTTTTGTTTTTGCGCATGAATAAAAAAACATTCACACAAACCTTATATCAACAACAATCTTTTCTCGGCCGACTTTTTCGCTTAATTGCCGCAACCTGTCTTCCGAAAATTTTGCTTGCGGGAACAGCCAAGATGTTACAATAATCTGTGGGGTGATATGTGTGCAATTTGCGCAAACGTGTGGGCAACGTAGTGTTTTGTTGTTCCATTAATGATTTTTGTTTTGTTGATGTTGGTTGCTGGAGCTAATTCTCTTATCATCGCACCTTTCCGGCATAAGCTTGATTCAGCCAGTATTCGGCATTATCGATATTGATTCCACCGCCGAGTTGTAGCATATGCGGCCACGCAGCGAGAGCTTCTTTAGCTGCATGGTCGTTGCCGGGGCCAAGTTTAATAACATGCGCACCCGTTAGGCCATGAGTGCGGTACAGTTCTGCATAGTATGATGCGCTGTGGCTGTGGTTTTTTTATTCAGCAGTGGTGTTGAGTAAGATGAAAAAACAGAAATAACCTGGACACAAAGTTTGTTTGGAGTGGAGCGAACGACGATGATTCAGGCAACGAATTATCGCTGCTCTTTTGTGGCGGCGCATCTGTTAATGTTGCGCCAACGATTTGCTTCACTTGTCCATCGTGGAGGTCAATACACGGCCGGAACACAGTCATATCTTTTTTGAATTTTTCTCAAAATCAAATTTCTGATTTGTCACATTTTTATTAGATACAAACTTGGTACATTTCAGTCACAGCCATTCTGGTTCATCAATTCCTAGTTTCTCGGGTGGTCCGAGAATGGAATCAAATTCGTCATTATCTTCATTATTGGTATCTAGACAACGAATCGGATGTTTCAGCGTCGTCAGAACGCGCCCCTCAACTCCCCTGACTTTCACTTGTTCCATCAATCCATCGAGAGTTTTCAGAAACTTGTCGTCGTCATGTTCTTTTTTCCCCAGGCTTTCCAGCCATACAGATGTCCTCACGAGAGAAGCTTCCACTAGAAAACCGCCACTTCGTTTACAGATTGCTTCCAAAATACCGGCAGCCACAAGCCATCCCGTCGCATGGTCGAGGGCTTGGCACGGCAAAGGCACAGGTTTATCGGAGCCATTATCCAACATGCCCTCATGACATATTCCAGTGGTCATTTGCACGAGCGAATCGAACCCTCTTCTCGCAGCCCATGGATTCTGAGCAACGGCAAGCGGATCCAGCGAAGAAGTGGGGTCCGTGAGCGAAAGCGAGCCAGGAACAGCGTAAGCGGACACGGAGGCGTAAATCAGGGACGGATTGACGGCGTGGAGGGCCGCCGGACTCAGGCCAAGCTTGTCGAGCGAGCCGGGGCGGTAGGCTTGGACAAAGACGTGGGCGTCCTTGATCAAGGCCAGCAATTTTTCGCGACCGCTGGCCGATTTCAAGTCGAGGACACAGCTGCGCTTGCCGACGCCGGTGATAACATCGAGACTGGGCAGCTTGTCCAGGGCTTCGCAGGACACGTGCAGCACCTGGGCGCCGTGGGCAGCAAGAATGCGCGTGCACGTGGGGCCGGCGAGCACGCGGGTCAGGTCGAGCACGCGCAGCCCGGCGAGCGGAGCGCGGGGACTGGCGCGCGGCGAGGACAGCGCGTCGGCGGCGGGCACGCGGGCGGCGGCAGAAGCGGGGGGCAGGGCGCGCACAGACACCAGCGGGGCGTGGCGGCACAGGCCGTGCAGGGCGCCGGCCTGCCACTCGGACAGCGGCGTGAGGCGCGCCGCGCAGCCGCCGGCACGCTCGATGGCTGCCACGGCGGCGGGCGCGGGCCAGGCGGCGAGGGCCGCGGCAACGGCGGGCTTGATGGCGGCGTCGGCGTCGGCGTCGGCGTGCACGTTGGCGACGGCGAGGGCGGCGGCGCGGTGGGCCGAGAAGTTTGCGTGGATGCGGATCCAGTCGGCGTGCTCCGTGCCCCCCGCGCGGTAGTCGCCCGACACGGCGTCCCACAGCGGCTGCTGCGTGCCGTCGAGCCGCGCAACCTTCTCGCCAAAGAAGGCCCCGCCGCTGCCGCCGCCGCCGCCCTCGACGCCGACGCCGACGCCGACGCCGTACCGCCGCCCCGTCAAGCGCGTCAGCGCCAACGCCACGCGCTGCACGCACGCCGTCGCCATCTCGTCCACTGCAAATGTCTTCATGGTTGCGCGTGAAAAAAGATTTGTCATCAAAGCCTGAACAACCACCCCAAATGTCCCTCGCCCTCCAGTCAGTCATTGTGCCCGCCGCCGCGAAACACACGGCCACCGTCATCTTTCTGCACGGCCTGGGCGATTCGGGCTACGGATGGCAACCCGTCGCCGAACAGCTCGCCCCCCTGTTTCCCCATGTCAAATTCATCCTGCCTAACGCTCCAACCATTCCAATCACCGTGAATGGGGGCTACCGCATGCCCGCATGGTCGGTCTATTCCTCCCCCAACTATTGCCTCCAATATCTTTGTTCAATGTCGACTCTTTCCAGGTACGACATTGTTTCGTTGAATCAAAAGGAGCGAAAGGAAGATGAAGTTGGTCTGAATCTGTCTGTCGAAAAAAGTTTGTGCAAAAAGAGAGGAAGTTTAAATAGACTAATCCGCAAAACATCAAAATATCAGTCAGCAAGCTCCTCAAAGATGAAATTGCCGCGGGAATTCCGTCAAAAAGAATTGTCTTGGGAGGCTTTTCTCAAGGATCCGCAATGTCACTTCTGACGTCTCTAAAAACAGACATCAAACTTGCAGGCATTGTTGCACTCAGCGGATATTTGCCTCTCAGCGACAAAGCACAAGAGGTTGGCCAGTTTAACGCGAAAAAAAAAAAAAAAAAAAAAAAAAAATTTAAAAAAAAAAATAAA